>JAIQCU010000139.1:82500-101522 GCA_022114935.1 Leptestheria dahalacensis
TATGGCTATCGATACTGTTACTGTAAAACCTGAACGATATATTATATCGAGTCAAACTATAACTCACCGTCATGATCGACTACCGGGAAAGCATCGAAGAAGGGTACGAACTCTTCAGCGTCGGGGTAAAACGAGCTGCGATAAGTAGGAGTGACATTTATAATATTAAAATCGGTACAGTTAACTTAATACGATGTTTGCCAGCTACCTTGGGTGAATCAAGGGCTCGTCCGGGAAGTAAAACGGCGCTGGAATGTAGAACGAAGGTTCTGCATACGACATACTCGACGCAAGTACAGCTATCGCCACCACCTTTACCATTAACGCCATTCTGTTGCCAAAATAAGTAAGAGTATATAGAAATTAAAATTAACTCAAAAACAATATTGATAATATTCCAGAATAAATTGAAAGAGATTTCAGGCGGTTAAGACGAATTCAACTTACGTGTTCGACCGACGGAAGAAGAACTGAGATTAGACAGTATCTCGCAGTTAAGATAGGGAGTGACCGTTCTAATTAAGACCAAATATTCCAGGTAACTAACGAAACTTCCTGAAAGTCGAGTGCGACGAGTTTTTCCTGTTCCAGTACCAGAGCCCAGCAAGTTATAACATGATTGAATAATGAGCAAGGGAAAGAAGTAAAACGAGAAAAACTTGGATGGATAATTAAAAACAACTTTTTGCTTGTGGAATATTTCATCGAGTCGGTAAAAAATTGTGAAAATACTGGAATGTTCCGACGTTAGTTCCATTGCATAATTTCTAATTAAAGACAGAAAACTAGTTACTCAACCTTGAACTAGACCTCGCATCCGGGAAGGATAGATAATGGACAAAAGATAGTAAGGTAGATAGATAGATAGAAAGGTAGGTAGGTAGATGGATAGATAGATAGATAGATAGATAGATAGATAGATGGATAGTTAGATAGATAGGTAGATCTAGACAGTTATACAGACAGATAGATAGATGGAAAGACAAACAAACAGACAAATAGATATATAGGCATACAGATGGATAGATGGAAAGATAAACAGACAGACAGGTATACAGGTAGACATACGGATAGATAAATAGACAGATAGATAGACAGATAGACATTATAGATACATATACAGATAGATAGACATATGATAGATATACAGATAGATGGATGGAAAGATTGATAGACAGACAGGTAGATACATAGATATAGACAGATAGATAGACAGACAGAGAGATAGTATAGAAAAAAAGATCGATAGACAAATAGTACAATTATAATTTGCCCATCCACTTACATTTTACAATCCCATCACTAATTTCAAGTCTTGATTAGAGCACGAAATCAATATCTAGTTAATACGATTAACTGACTTAATATTTCAATATTTTTTTAATATTCAACAATCCTGTGTTAAAAAACCTAAAGCAGACATACATAAAACAAAATAAAAAAATTACATTAAATTAAATAAAGAAAAATAAAATCAAGTGAAATTAAGTATTAAAAATATGTCAACAAATTTAAAAAATAAGGGGGGAGATTCTCCTCGTCTAGTCATCATTGAATTACCGCACGCCAGAGGATTGAATGCCCTTATTAAGAAGTGCACGACTAATAAGAATCCAACCGGTTTACCGAAGATACAAATGAAATAAAATTAACAAGTATAAGATAAATAATAAGATCAGGAGATAATTACATCAAAATGCAATTAACTTTTAATTTTCTCCATAGAAGCTGATCCTTATAAATGACTCAGATTGATAAACAGATTGGTAGATAGATAGATAGGTAGATAGATAGATAGATAAACAGATAAATGGATAGATGGATAGATGGATAGATAGATAGAAAGGTAGGTAGGTAGACAGATAGATAGATAGATAGATAGATAGATAGATAGATAGATAGATAGATAGATTAATTTTCTCCATAGAAGTTGATCCTTATAAATGACTCAGCTAATTGACCTTTAAAGTTAATTAATTAATTCATTTAATCTAACAATTAGACATTGGCTGTTTTAGAACCCTTTCAGCGCCTAAGAAAATCAATGAATTTCCTTGTCGATCCAAAAACCCCCAAAGGTCTACATGCAAATCATCACCACAGGATGACACGGCCCAATCCAGACGTTATAAAAAGGTCAACCGCGGTCAGCACTGGTTGTCAGTCATAGTCAGTTGTTTGCTGTGGACTCGTTTATTTTAACTCGTTGCCGTGGAAATGAAGGTAACTTTCAATGTAATTATACTAACTTATTATGATATAATAGCCTCGTTTAGTTTACGTTATGTAAAGGTAACTCTCCTTGTACTCCTAGTGTTGCTATTCATGGTATTTAACTATCGGATATTAATCTTCATTTGGTGGAAATTTGATCTATTCTTCCTACTGTTGATTAGAGTAAAAATTGAAATTTGATTCATAATGAATACATTTGACAAGTGGTTTGGAATGTCCAGGTTTTACTATTCATCGCCGTGCTGTACTCCCTGTCGACAGAATGTACGGCTCTGAAGAAGAAAAAGGCCGGCAAAGTAGTTAGTAGCGTCAATAGACTTCCACCTGCAGTCTACTACGTGCCCCGACCTGTTTACTACACGGTGCCACTGCCACGTTTACCCACTGTTAGGCAGCTACCCGGTGCTGTCAATGTCGTCGTAGAGCAGCAGACTCCTTACTACCCACCAGCTCCTGCCTATACACCTCCGCCGAGCTACGATACACCGGCGCTGCCGCAGCCAACTCCGTATAATGGTGGTCAGCAGCAGCAACTGCCCTACCCAGTGCAACAGCAACAAGTAAGTTGTAACTTGACTATCCGTCTATAGATATTGTGGTTTAGAGCCTAGTTTAGAGCCTAGTTTAGAGCCTAGTTTAGAGCCTAGTTTAGAGCCTAGTTTAGAGCCTAGTTTAGAGCCTAGTTTAGAGCCTAGTTTGAGCCTTACACGTACACCAGACATACAAAGATGTGAAGAGCTAGTATGTTATAGGGTACGGAAGCTAGTGAGCACAAAAGGTTCTAAAAGGGGGGCGATTACTGAAAATTCGGATTTTAATTTTGCTAAATAAGACATACGATTTTAACGGAACTTCACTGGCGTGTTAAGTACTAACCAGTGCTACGTATTTTTGGGTTTGCTATACCTCTGAAAATGTGGTAGCATTAAGTTTTGCCCAGAAAGGACCCTTTTTGGCTCTAGACTGTGCAGAACTTTTGTAAATAATGGGGCATTCAGGCGCTAGCCCAGTAGCCTATGGCAGAACTATTGCAAATATACTAGTGCAGTGTTGGCGTGTAGTACTACAACTAATATGGTACTCCCGTAGTCAATGTATTAGTAATTAATTACCGTGATATTAGTAGTAATAAAAGCACAGTATGCATGATATTCCAATACTAGTAATATTTGATTATTTAAATTTGATTAGGGTTAATAGTTAATAGTTAAACTTAATTGTCTTGTAGCAGGTATACGGCATGCAGCACCAGCCTCAACAAGTTGCCTACACCATGACGGAGTATCAACAGCAACCGCAGTACCAGATGGCTCCCTACCGAATGGAGCAATACCAGCAGCCGCAGTATCAGCAGCCTCAGTACCAGCAGTATCCGCCCCAGCCATATCAGCAGCAGCCTGAATACCAGGCACCTCAGCAGTATCAGCAGCCGCAGTATCAGCCGTATCAGCCCCAGCCATACCAGCAGCAGCCTGAATACCAAGCACCTCAACAGTATCAGCAGCCGCAGTATCAGCCGTATCAGCCCCAGCCATATCAGCAGCAGCCTGAATACCAAGCACCTCAACAGTATCAGCAGCCCCAGCAGCAGCAATATCAGCCACCGCAGTATCAGCCGTATCAGCCGCAGCCTGAATACCAGGCACCTCAGCAGCAGCAATATCAGCAGGCAGCCTCTTCCATGATGGATCAGGATAACCACGGCGGTAATGGCAACGGCAATGGCGGTAATGGCAATGGCCACGGTAGCAATGGTAACGAGATGAACGGTAATCAGATGAATGGCAACGGCAAGACTATGAATGGTGCTAACGGCAATGGAGGCAACAGCCAGACCTACAACAACGGGGCTAGTGGAAACGGTAACGGCATGAATGGAGGAAACGGTAACGGCATGAATGGAGGAAACGGTAACGGCATGAATGGCAACGGCGGTAACGGAATGAATGGAGCCAAAGGAAGCGGTAACGGAATGAATGGTGCTAATGGTAACGGTGCCAGCTACGGTAACCAGACCAACGGTGACGGACAGAACGGGAACGGTGACGGACAGAACGGTTCCAGTAGCGGCGCCTCCGCGTCTTATCCAGCGACCGATTCCGGTTCCGCTGCAAGTCAACCCGGTCAGGAAGCAGACGAGTCCAGTGCTGACCAGCAGCAGGAATAACTTGACTAAGATGTGACCCTGAATTTTACCAAAAAACAGCCCACGTTTCAATGACTGAATTTTATAATTAAAACGAATGACAAAATACAAAGACGGAAATTTTTAAATAACATTTGCCCCCTTAATTTAGATTCTAATTACCCCTAAGATAAAGCTTAATTGAACTTACGATAAACAGCCGACGGTTTCACTGACTGATTTTTTAAATTGACGGACGATTACAATTGCGAGTTACATGAATTGCTTTAATTTAAGCTTAATAAAAAGAAGTAAATGTATATCGCAGTTAGCTTTTGACGTCGATGATGAATTCGTCGTCGTCTTGGATGTTGTAACTGTAGAGCTGCTTTTGCGGGAAGCGCATCAGTTCGGCTACAGTGTCTACGTAGAAGATGCGCAGCTGCGAATAGGAAACGCCAACCTGCGTGCTGACCCGGGCTGCAATAGGTTAAAAGATTTACTGCTTATAATTGTATAATTCCATTAATTCATTTTTAAAATTATTATACAAATATGACCCGATAATTTAATTTATTTCAATACTAATTAATAAGATGGTTTAATGAATTTATCAAATTGATTTTAAACATCCGCTTCAGTTCAGCCCTAATATTAAAATTATTTCAATTTTTTATTTTCGTCGTCTAATTTATTCCATTATTCCATTAACTAATAATTATTGATAATCTGTTAATTTAAACCATTTCACTCAATCAACTTTTACTTAACATTAACTATTTTTTCTATCAAATTGAATACTTAAGTTAATCGACTCAGTAAAACAACTTCAGTTAAAAGTTGAATACTTTTAAATTCCTTGACAGTTTGGTAAACGACAATATCTTCCTTCCAGCGGCGCTCGCCGTACGTGAACCAAACACTGACGGTCGGCCGCGGTTTGAGGATGACGTTGGCCAGGGGCGCCACTTCACCGTGCTGGGCAGCGAGTTCGGCATAGCGCGCCGGTTTGGACGAACTTTCCCGGAAGCTGCGCAGCAGGTTCCGCTCGGCCTTTTCGCGCTCGTCCCTGCTGATTTCACCTCCGCCGTTCAAGATGCGGATGTTGGGTAGACGAGCGATGGTCGCCTGTCGCCTTTCGTGTTCCGTGTATTTCTAAATTCAACAATAATACATTTGAATGAATTACCTTGAGATTAAGATGAGATTAGTTAAAATTAATGAACGAAATGGGTTGATAGATTGGGTACTTAGTGTAACTGGTATATTACGTGAAACAGGGGACAAGTCTGAAGTCTCAATTCCAGCAGAGACGGCCACTTGCGCAGCTGTTCGATTTCCTGCCAGCAGTCGATGAGACAGTGATCCAGGTTGACCGATTTCAAATGGGGAAAGATGCGTGATTCCTGCACTGGATACGAGTCCTCTGGCTTGCAGCAAGAGATGGTCTGGCCGTCGCCTCTGCAGTCCTGCCACTCGTGCGATCCCGGGTCGTAACTCGATGAACCGGGCGAACACGGGGCCCTTATTTTTCCCTGTATAATTTCACAATTTTAAGTGTCAATTACGGGTTGGGTTATAGTTATCCCACCATAATATCGATATATTGATATATCAAATCAAAATATCAACAAGAAAACTTTAGGATATCGTCCAACCCTTAATCAATATAAAACACCAACAAAATACAATTATTTGTTCGTTTCAATAAATAATTCTTAACTGAAAAATACGTTCCACTATAATTATCTCATGTCATATTTGTAATAAATAATGTAGTGTTTTGTTATTTTATAAGTTTATTCTCTTAGTTATGCACAAGGTTAAACCTGGACAGACTTCGGTGCGTCTTGTCCCCATCGCAAGGTCCACAAGGACGTTTTGGTTAACTTCAGGATCTGAAGATTGGGAAAAGTCTCCGAGATCCATCGGAGGTGGTCGACATTCTCGACTACGTTCCCGTCATAATGCAGCTTTCTCACTTTCGGGAACCTCGAGTCCGGGTCCGTGCTTGTCGGGGTCCTCATCTGATTGAAGCTTATGTGAAGCTCTTCGATACTGTACCAAGAATAAGTTGATCAAAAACATCAGTGAATATAACTGAATGTGCTTCTTTTTATTTAAATATACAGATTGGTTATTTAATTCTAACGCAATAATACTTGGGTGCTTGACGTAGCAGTGACGACACGTTGTTCCAGTCGTTCTCCACGTGATTCAGTATTAGTTGCCTCAGTCCCAGAAATGATTTCCCGTTGTATAGAGAGAGATCTCCTCGGATGGCGTTATGGCTTAAGTTGAGGAAGGCGAGATGATGAAGGGACTCGAGCATCTTGTAGACCTACAAATAACTAAAACATAGTACTACCCTCATTGAGGAATAGACTGTCTACGTTGCTTTCTGTTCTGCATCACAGTACAGTACTTATGTAGCCATCATTTAATTCAGATTTTGGGTTCGCGATTTTAAACTCTCTCGCAGTAGTTGGTTTTAGGTAACCTGGCTTTGACTGCGGTACTTTAAATTCCATTTATAAGATAATGTTCAGTGAATGAATTGTCTTTGTTATTTGTAATGTATGTTTGTGAACAGCAATCGAGTGAAGAGAACTTGAAAATTATTCATTTGCTGGAAAATATGCAATTGAAAAGAGGGAGAAATGTCGAGTTGACTCATATACGACACGTGTGTACGCAGTTGAATCGAGCGCCACTGAAAAGAGCGTCAAAAGTTGAGTCAAATCGACTCATATACGACACGTGGGTACGCAGTTGAATCGAGCGCCAATGAAAAGAGCGCCGAAAGTCGACTCGATTCATATACGACACGTGGGTACGCAGTAGAGTCGAGCGCCGTTGAAAAGAGCGTCAAAAGTCGACTCGACTCACATACGACACGTGGATACGCATTTGATTGGTCCACAGTCGAAAAGAGCGCGAAAAGTCGAGTCGAGTCATATACGACACATGGGTATGAAGTTGAGTCATGCGATGACGCAATTGAGTCATGATGATGTCATAGATGGTCATGGCAACTCACTATGGCCGGGCATGCCCGGACTTGTTTGGCTCCCATGTAAAGAGATAGGAAAAACGTTTCTACAGAAACAGATAGGGAATTTGGAAAAACGGTCCGAAGAAAAACGGGGGAAAAAAAGGGGGAAAAAAACGTGGAGTAGAAAAAAGTGAACAATAAGTCTCCATGCTGGTAAGCAATGAAGACAATTACTAAACAATACACATGAATGAAAAAAGCTAATAATAATAAAAGTAGAAAGTAACAGATAAAAGTAAAAGGTGTGCAGAAACCTCTTCCCACTGAGTCAGACGATTGTGCGCCAGGTCGAGTTCCCGCACCTGCGCGCAGCATGCCGCCAGCTGTTTCTCATCGCCGACGGTGCAAATGTCGCAGTGATCGAGGATCAGGATACTGGGTAGCCTCCTCCTGATCTGGACGCGCGGGACGTAAAGAACGAACCCGCAGTCACCCCCGCTCTCGTTGTCGTCATCGCTGTACTTGTCGTGCACTGCTTCGATAAGTGACTTCATGGTGCATATGCTGTTTAGCCTAAGTTTCAAAAAAATGGCACAATGTAAATTTGTTTGTATTAATAAGTGTTACGTTATTAAGTTTAAATTAATGTCATCTTATTTACCTTGTTTAATTAATCCTATAGATTACCTAGTAGATACTAGCGGCAGGTTTCAAACGGTGAGAGTATCTTATCTCTCTTTCATCTAATGATACCGTCCGCGACCAATATAACAAAGAAAAAAAGTGAATTGAACTGCGTCGTTTTCTGTTAAAGCTCTTCGAAGGTTATGTCGCAACTCGCAATCGAGCAAAGTGGGTTTCCTCTGGTTTGTTTTGCTCTTGTCAGGTCCAAGGTTATTCATTGTTTATCTTTTCACGTCCTCTAGCGGTAAATTTAGGAAACTGACAGAATTTGATTAGTCAAATATCTTATGTTTCCATTAACTAATTGTTTATCTTTATGAGTATACGATAGAAGTCATAAGATATGTTAACTAGAGCTATTTGTCTGTCTGTTGTTACACTGAGTACCAATAACAGCCCAAAGAGGGGTCTCTTTAACACTAGTGATATACGTCACACTAGAAGCTGTCTTCACCAAAGTGGGTTACGTGTCATTACTGGTCCAGCTATTTGGTCATGTAAATTTACAAGTACCTCCTTACATTAGTGAAGCATATGTATATGTTAAACAACCTTCTGATGAAACGCTTATTAACGAAAACCAGCAAGAGTTGAACGCGCTATATATTTTAGTATCATATTCAGTTTAATAATCTTATATGAAATAACAGCTGTCGATGCACTGTGCTGTACTGGCTATCCAGCTNGCCCCAGACGTCTCTTCAATTTAGAAAAAATCGAAATAAGAATGGGAGGAGCCCCGCAGACAGAGAGGAGCGTCGCAGACGCTGAGGATTATTGCCGCAGAAACGAGGGCGTGCTGTAGTTGAGACCCGAGTTATCTTGCAATGAAAAGCAACTTTCCTGGTTTTGTGAAACACCCAATCTCTCTTTTGACGAAGATATCATAAAGGAGATACATCGAAGATGAAAGATCCTTGTTCACGACATCCACTCGACTGCTTTGATCCAGTAAGCCTGAAACTGAGCTAATAACCTCCATTATGAACCCAATGAAACATCGAAAAACAGCATTGACCCCTGCCAAGTTCAAGATTCGCTGTTGTGTCCATGAGTACAGTATAAAGCCAAATCAGAAGGTTCTTGGTGAGGAGAAGTTGATTGCCTATTACTCCTACACTTTTCAAGATATGGCAGTCCAAAAAATACCGAATGTGGAAATACTAGTGCATGATGTACTTCTTAAGTTTCGTTGAAATCGGTCTGTTAGTTTCGCCAGAATAAACTCCTAAAGTTAAAACATTTGCAATTTAGTTTGAACAAACAGGTTTTCGGTCTAATGCAAATACTACTGGAAAAAAATACTATATGGACTTTTATAAACACATGTTACTCAGTCTGAGGTTTTCGGTAAACACGCCCCGTGTGAATGACCTATGTATAAGTGCATTACCCATTCATTCTAAATGGCAGTCAACACCAATTCAAAACCAGATTTGTATTGACATAGTTTTATTTAGCTTTGAGGTTTCAATGGATTTCCTTTAAAGAAATAACCATAGTCATAGAAGTATGGGGAGTATATAAGGCGTGAAAATTCTATCCAAAACGTGTAGCTGTCGTTGCAGTATTTCAGTCAAGATGAAGCTGTTCCTTTTAGCTGTGTTCCTGGTTTCAGTGTCTGCTGTTCAGCTGCGAAGGAAACCCGAATGGGACAGTGACTGGGAAAATTTCAAGGTATTACTCTCATAAGAAGAATGTTTAGTTTTGAAGTAAGTTACATCATAATGTGTATAATGTTATGGTTTAAAGTAAATTTATTCAGAGATGAATAAAATGTAAACTACAGGGTCGTCACGGTAAGAAATACAGCATCGTCGAGGAAGGTGTTCGTCGAACCCACTGGGAAGAAGATCGTGACAAAGTTGAGAAGCACAATGCTGATTTCCTCGCTGGAAGACAGAGTTACGCCATGGCTCTTAACCATCTGTCTGATTGGGTATGACTAGTTTAGCTACGGTTTAATTAGTTTATGTCAATTAACTGGTTTATGTTGACACTACATCTTTACCATAGACGCCTAGCGAAAAGCAAAAATTGCTAGCAGCTCGTCAACCTACCCTACCGCAAGTTACTGGCACCGACATGTCTTATCTTGACCGACAAAGTCTACCAGCTTCTGTAAGTCTACCTCTATCTATCTATCTATCTATCTATCTATCTATCTATCTATCTATCTATCCATCTGTCTATCTATCTGTCTATCTATCTATCTATAGGTTGACTACAGAAACACTACCTGCCTGACTCCAGTTAAGAACCAGCAGTCATGTGGTTCGTGCTGGGCATTCAGCGCTTCCACCGCTTTGGAGTTCCAGCTGTGCAAAAAGGCCGGATCCGTGAAGCAAATTTCTCTAAGGTTGGCTTACAACATTAAGTTTCCACAAATCGATGACACTTATAAAGCCTCTATCTTGAACTTTCAGTGAACAGCAGTTGGTTGATTGCAGCAGTGCCTACAAGAACTACGGGTGCGATGGAGGATGGTACTCCAATGCCTGGAGTTACGCTAAAGCAGCAGTCGGTCAGACTAACCAAACGACTTACCCGTACACTAATTCGGTAATGATACTAACACAAGGTCACTGTAAAGACCCTGACCCTTTGGTTTCCTTTTAAGAGTTATCATAACTTGATAGTTTAAAAACCTTTTCCTTTGCGCAAAGTTGCAATGCCAACTTGGTAGACTAGCTATTTCCGTTGTCATTTCAGAATGGTTCCTGCACTTACAAACCTGCAACTTCTGTCGGGGCTCCCACCGGTTACAAAACCATCGCTCCCAAGAATGTCACTGCCATCCAAGTCGCCTTGGCTACCGTAGGCCCTGTCTCTGCTGCCCTCGACGTTCAGGATTCCTTCTATTCGTACAGGTGCACTTATCTTAAGTTGTCTTAAACATTTTCTATGGTAACTAAATTCCTATTACTGAAATAGTACCGGAGTGTACGATGGCCAGTGCTCTACCGATGGCAGCTCGGTTAACCACGCCGTAGTTTTGGTCGGTTACGGAACCAGTGGAACTACGCCTTACTGGGTTGTCCGCAATTCCTGGGGAACCGGATGGGGTCTGAAAGGATACGTCCTGATCAGGCGAGGAACCAATAAGTGCAATATTGAAAGCTGGGCTGCTTATCCGACCGTTTAAATCGTTGGGTTTGAAACCGTCGTTGATAGGAATTCGATTGCTTGTTGGGGGGGAAACACACACAGTTTACCTTTGATTGGAAAGGTTCATAACTTGGATTAAGGGGTTCAATACACTGGTGATTAGAATGATATTTTGATTGGTTACAGCTTCCACATACTTGTTTTCGACCAACTGACTTGAATCTTATCGAAACAAACCTTTAGCGCTGCCCTGTTATCAGAGCGTTCGTGATTTCAGTATATGTCAAATCAGGACGAGGCTTTCATAGCTGGTCAGGTTAACCAGTTTGAACCAGAAGGCTGTTTACCAGCAGCATACTGTTTCTTTCAACTTTCAAACATTCTTGACAAAATCGATCGTCTGAAATTCAGGTATAGTACAAAGACAAACAACTTTTGACTCTATTGCAGGGTGTTAAGAGCTTTACGTGAAAGTCATATTGCGTTACACAGTTCCGCCCAAGAGCTATGCTACATGGTCTTATCTTATCAGCAGCAGGTAAACAAAATATGTGCAGGGGTGATATGCACCACTAAGGCGTAACAGTCTTTTAGAATCGTTTCAAATTTTACATTGTTCGGACGCGTACACGCACATCTTGCATCTTCTAGCCCCTTCAGAAATTTGTCGATCGAACCTTTAAGATCTTTGCAACATGACTGGAGCTGGCAGAGGGAGCGAGAGCAGGATCGTTTGCCTTAAATGGTTCCTGTTCGTCTTCAATTTCTTATCCTTTGTAAGTTACTTTTCTGGTTTTTATTACAATTTGAACGCCCTCTACTATCATTAATACGCTCATGCTGATGTTATTTAGATTTCAAGTTAACTTTAATGCTTATGTATATAAGTTTATGGCATTTACTTTAATAGCTTGTTAACGTACCGCACCCTTGGTGACAAAGAAAGTCGTATTTCGCAACCTTATCCGCTCTTGTTATCAACCGGAGTAGTCTCGGTCATAAACAAGGAGATAACGTTTGAAAACTCCCTTGTGGGTGGCGCAAGCGCGCGAAGCGCCACCAAGCGGCGGGGAGGGCAACTACGTTCAAATTATTCAAATGAACATCAAAACCGTTGCAACGTCTTTTCACGAATATTCAAATCAACGTTTGATTTCGGTTTTTACTTCAATAGTTCAAACAGAGATGTTTAGATTAAAACCTATTTTCATTAAACAACGGTTATTTAATTAGTAGTATAATGATATTTAACAAAACATTGTACAAGTTGACGTGCAAGTCTTGTTTGCTAAAGGCGATTCTGGTTTTATGAATTTTTAGTTGGCCGCACTATGCATCTTCACGCTGGGTTTATGGATCCGCTACGACTGGGACTTCAAGCACTATGTTCACGAACTGCAGATGTACGAATTCTGGACGGGAGCGTACATGTTGATCGTTACATCGGCCATTGTGATGCTGATCAGTTTGTTCGCCTGCTGCGGTACTGTTATGGAGAATCCGTCTATTCTCGGCTTGGTAAAACATACTGCTGCTCAGAACTTTGAAATCTCAGATTTATTTTCACATAGTCGATCGATAAATAATAGATACATATATACATAGCTAGCTGGATAGATAGATAGATAGATACATAAAGAGATAGATAGGTAGATAGATAGAAAGAAAGAAAGAAAGAAAGATAGATAGATAGATAGATAGATAGGTGGATGGATGAATGGATGAATGGATGAATGGATGAATGGATGGATGGATGGGATGGATGGATGGATGGGATGGATGGATGGATGGGATGGATGGATGGATGTATAGATGTACAGATAGATAGATAGATAGATAGATAGATAGTTAGATAGATAGATAGATAGATAGATAGATAGATAGATAGATAGATAGATAGATAGATAGATAGATAGATAGATAGATAGATAGATAGATAGATAGATAGTTAGATAGATAGATAGATAGATAGATAGATAGATAGATAGATAGATAGATAGATAGATAGATAGATAAATCCACCCTTGACCTTCTTTCTTCATATGATGCTGTCCCATAACAGAACGGAGTAGTACTGATCATCATGTTCATCCTGGAAATGGCCGGCCTAGCCTACATGCTCGATCACGGCGTCCTCTGGTCCAAGATTACCTGGTGGCTGAAGGAAAAGTTCTACAATCTGATCTACTTGGCTGATACGGATGCCCGTTCCGCTCGTATTCTTCGTCTCATCCAGGAAAACGTAACCATTTATCCAGCGTGTTTAACTTTTAACCTATTGTCTACATGTTGGATAATGTAACTACTGTACTGTTGTAAAGTTGCTACACCCCCCGTTTAACATTTAACATAAGACCATCATTACTATTTCCTCTGCAGATTGGTTGCTGCGGTTCTTACAGCTCGTTGGACTACATCAACGTCAACAAGCCGGTGCCGATCGAATGCAGGGATCCAATTACCGGTAACGAGTACCAGTTCGGCTGTTACGAGAGAATGTCCCGCTATCTGGAAGAGCGTTCGGGACCCATTGCCGGAGTCGCCTTGTTTCTAGCTCTCCTTCAGGTATACATTTGTTTCGCTCATAAACTAAGGCAAGCTAATCTGATCTACAAGTAATTTCAGTAGTTTCTCATAACATTAAAAGGTTAAAATCGTTAAGGTGGCGTCTTTTGACGTCAACGGCTTAATGAAATGCTGTTTTCTAAATATCATTCGGACTTTTTCTTCATCTCGTCGCCCCCAGTCTATCAGCGGTAATTGAAATCGAGTGCACAGCGCGTCAGAAAATGAATTAACCTTTTTCATCAGTCGCGCGTCTCGCTATTAAGAACCTTCGTCTGTAAAGATCTTAATGGACTTTTCCTTTTCAAAATGAACCCAAACTGACCGACTATAGACAGATAATAGATAGATGGATAGATAGATAGACAGATAGATAGATAAATAAAGAGGGAGAGAGAGACTGATGTATAGATAAACATATAGATAGACAGACGACAGGTAGGCAGGTAAACAGATAAATGGATAGGTAGTCAGATAGATAGTTAGATAGAGCTAGATAGATAGCTAGACAGCTAGATAGATAGATAGATAAATAGATAGGTAGATAGGTAGATAGGTAGATAGGTAGATAGGTAGATAGGTAGATAGGTAGATAGGTAGATAGCTAGATAGGTAGGTAGATAGATAGATAGCTAGATAGGTAGGTAGATAGATAGATAGATAGATAGATAGATAGATAGATAGATAGACAGACAGATAGATAGATAGATAGATAGATAGATAGATAGATAGATAGATAGATAGATAGATCTACCCTTCGCCCTTCTTTTTCGAACGATGCTGAACTTTCGAGTATCCTTCAGGGGATTCTTTCATGGCTACCGTTAACTGAAGAATACCTTGTACAGCTTGGTATCCATGACATGCAGGTTACTTATCTTGTATTTAATGCAGATCCTGGGTATCCTGGCCAGTTTCCTGATGAGGCATTACATTAATAAACTGGATAATGACGGTAAGAAGTATGGACCGGTCAGAACGAAAGCTTAAGCAGCGGAACTGTCGTCTTTTACTTTCCCAAATCTGCTGCTATTTCATTGCTTCATACATGTCCGTGTGTATTATGCTGCTAACCGAGTCATTGTAGAAGTTGAATACATTAAATCTGTCCAACTGATTCTATAACTCGAGTCTTCATCTACCATAATAACTGATGTTCTGTCTTGGAACAGTAGGATTGAATGATGCTGTTTGGTAAGAGAATGATGGAAAGGTATTACATTGACTTGCTCATGACGATTATGCAAACATTGTGAGACGTGGATTTTGGGATTTGTGAAATTATCTCAATAATTTAAACTTATTAAAATCTACTGAATAAATTAATAGTTATGTGGTTAAGATGATACGTAATATATTTGAGATACACAATGTATTATACAAGTTATAGATGTATTTGAATATACTCGTTTTAAAATACAATAAATACATAATGTCCTAGTGATTTAATTTTACGCTAAAACTTAAATTTAACTTGTATTACTTAAAGTTAGCTTTTATCGTTATCGTTACATTCAGTGATAACCTTAAATTCCAATTGGTTTCGAATTTCCATTCGCCTACTGAGCTTTGTCATAACGCCATTACTTTTTATGACATTTAATATTATATCTAAGTAGTAACTATTATTACTATTATTAATATTATCATTACTTTAGAGATGGGTAGGCAACATTTTCAAGGTTATTCCAGTAGCAGGAAAACTCTATGGTTCTTGATTTTCTCGCCCAAGGGATATAGCTCGATGAACCCACATGTTGAGAATTACATATACGAGTAATGCAAGTCACGTACGCCAATGAAACTACATCTCGTATATGACGAGTCATTATTCTTTTAATGTGAAACGTTTTTCATGGCTTTGAGGTTTCAATACAAATCAATGTTTCCTCTCGAGTTGACGTGTTTGACTTCTTCTTGGCACACGTGGGCAATGGCAAGGCCGTTTACACAAGGTTAGAGACCGCGCTTGTATGATGAATGGTGATTTCTTCTGAAGGTTCCCTTCAGAGCCTCTTCGATCATTTACGTCGATAACCAATTGCCTGACATCATAATTATCCATACCTACTTACCTGTACCTACCTACCTACCAACCAGACTGTCTACATATTTGTCCATCATCTGCGTGTATAACTCTACGTACCTACCCATCTATCTATCTATNATCTATCTATCTATCTATCTATCTATCTACCTATCTACCTATCTATCTGTCTATCTATCTATCTATCAATCAATCTATCTATCTATCTATCTATCTATCTATCTATCTATCTATCTATCTATCTATCTATCTATCTATCTATCTATCTATCTATCTATCTACCTGTCTATCTATCTTATCTATATCTATCTATCTGCCTACATACCTATCTACCTAATTAACTACATTCCAAACTAGGCTCTTCAAACTTTTCTCATTTTCATTATTCCGTGAAATCGTCTACAGTTCAAGCAAACACTCGAAAGAATAAAACAGGTGCCACGTCTGCGTTTCTCCCTGAAAGTCTAATTAACTTTAAAAATGGATGTCTATCTCCCTGTTCAAATAGATCATCGCGTTTTATTACGGTTAATTATATAGGGCCAGAAGTAGCTGGAGGTGTGAGCTCAACAAAAGCGGCCAGCCCGCAAGTGTTTCTCGCAGTCTGGCAGCAGCTACAGCGGCGAGGCGCATGCGCTCACTGCACAGAGAATGTGTGTTCACCACCTATCTAAACATCACGAAGTTATAACACAAGTGGCAGTATCCATTCGGTAGAGGCACGCGCTTCATCAAACAAAACACACAAGTTTTCCCCCTTACTGTTATTGACTCTGTTCATTTCCAGTGATGTGGTTTTCTTCACGCAACAACACTGCGTTGCGGTTATCCTTCTCTCTAACCCACAATTTGGGAGGCCCCGCTAAACTATACTGATTCATATTACCATAGAGTAGAACACTGAAGTGTTAATCCCATCAAAAGGTTCATTTTCCAGTACTGATATTCCAGCACCATGGATATATCTATCGGAGATAACGATACTATGTTAAACTTTACATTCGCCAATGACATGGATATCGTCGAGGATACCCTGGGGCCTCCTCAACTGCCGTTCAACTCGCTGGTTCCCATGACGGTTGTTTATCTGGTGATTTTCGTCACGGGAATGGTGGGTAACTGTGCAACTTGCATCGTGATCGCCAAAAACCAATACATGCAGACGGCTACCAACTACTATCTCTTCAATCTGGCCATCGCCGATATGCTGACACTGTCGTTAGGTAAGTGGATCCAGTCCCTTTCGCTCTCTCTTGCCTTTTCTATACAGTGTCTATATAGATAACAGCCGATGGGTAGACCAAGATAGGCCCAGTCCTATTTGTATTGTTTAGGGAAGATCCTTTTAGTATAGATCGTCAATAGTCTGATGTTGACGCTGTGCTTTAGTACGAGGCTTGCGATGCATTGTTTGTCGGAAAAGAGACCCCGGGGTCAAAACAACAACTCAGCGGTTCAAAATACGGACTGTGGTGATGTCGCCAGTCTTGTATACTCGAGGACATATGCTAATGAACTAATACGAGGAAACGATGAAAATGTATAATGTATCCACTGGAGTATCTGGAAGTCTAACTATACGTTGTTATGTTAATTTTTTCCGTTGTATTGTATATTGCAATTATATTCTGCATTACAATACTAATATCAATATCGTGAAATTTACTTTTTAGGTTAGTAATTGATCGGTTAAGATTACGGTACTAGCCATTCCCTTGAAAACGTCACAATCGACGTAATAAAGACTGTTACGGTAGAGTAAGTTGGGCGATAGTGTCACGCTAACATCTGAGTTGATCATTCTAGTTGGACAGTACATTAGGCCCATCTGGGACGGAACATCACTTTTGCTAATAGCTGATACCGTTTGATTGTGAGCCGAGAAGATGCCAAGTCGCACTGTTTCGTCATCAGTCAATCACATGTCATAAAATATGATGCAACAAATCCATAGGGACCAATGCTTCTCGAACCTGAATTGATGGATCTTTTTAACTTTAGAATTTTATTTTGGCAAAACTAAGCACCCGATTGGAATGAAACGTTACTAGTACATAAAGTACTGTCACTTCTACACTCAGTATTTTTTTGGCTGTTGTATCTGTCAAAACTTGAGTGCCACAAGCTATCAAGCGATGCAAACAGCTTATTTACGGCTGCCAAATAGGTTGTAGCCACTGAATTCATACAATTGGAACCGGTTCTAGGTATCTGGACACGGAATGCGTTGACGTCTCATAATGATGTCCCAAATGGTTGTAGTATGCTATTTATAAACGTTGTTTACTACATCACTGAGACTGAGAAGGGTAACACTAATGTATGGCACTGTGTTTAAAAATCAAAGTTCCCGCTCTCTTTTGCTACATTCAAAACCACAAGTTTATATTTAGCTGAAGTAAAAACAAGCAACTCTATATAAAGACTTCCAGGGTTATATGGTTACTACAGCCTATTATAATAAGTGACTTGAAATATATACCGGTTTAATTCGAATATTGATATAAATTATAAATAGCTTTAGTTAAAAAGCCCGCTTTGGTTTAACAGGCTTCCACGCAGCTGTAAAAATAAGTTGTGACCTTGGAAAGTTGCGCATGTTTTGTTTTCGGAGGCGTTTAGGTGCGCTGATTGAACGGTTCCCTGCCTTCATGGTTTTCAACTGGTGATTACCGTACTTTTGATTTAAACTATGTTTTTAACTGAAAGAATATTTGTATAGCAGAAAAAGAACCGCAATGAAGATGAAAAAAACCGTAGGTAAAAAAATTGCCCAGTTTATGCAATCTGCGGTTAACCGAATATGCTTTCGTTTGCGGTGACAGTTAGTTATTACGACAGTTCGAAAGTAAACCCATTCGAGTAGGCAGTAGACGTTTTTATAAGTAGGTTAGTTTTTAAGTTAGTCAGTTACTTACTTCGATACTAATTAACTTATAGCAGGTTAATAATTATACAGTGTCTCATAAAATATCTGTATAATACAATCACTATATAGGAAGTATACATGTATTATAATGCTACCTTATATATAGTTTATAAATCTATCTTTATACAGGTATATTGTATTTTCAGTAGGTATCAGTATATGGCCATCGTAGTAAGTATAACAATAAACACAGCATTAATACGATAACTATAAATATTAGGTTATGTATATAATATCATCGCGATATAAAATGTATGTATATATATATATATATTTCTTAGTCTATAACTTTGACTATCTATCTATCTATCTATCTATCTATCTATCTATCTAT
>JAIQCU010000140.1:0-96026 GCA_022114935.1 Leptestheria dahalacensis
TCACGGGATGGGTGGGTGGGTACTTGTCGGGTGGGGGTGGGTGGGTACTTGTCGGGTGGGGGTGGGTGGGTACTTGTCGGGTGGGGGTGGGCACCTCTGGGACCTATATTTGGCAGGACCTCCTTTCAAAACGCCAACAGCAAAGGAGACTAACTATCAGCGCCACTAGCAGTTTACCGAATCGGGCAGCTTCCTTCACCAATTTTCAAAATCTTCATGCAGCAAGATTCTACTTTTAAGAAATATTTTTAAAAAATAAGGAACCAAATTTATCAAAAATTATCATAATTGACAGTTTGTTTGTATTTCTCTAGGCGCTGGCCGAGCTCGAGCTAGTGACGCCCGCGTACAGCACCTTCAAGCCAAGTTCGACTCGTTCGTCTCTTCAGTTGAGAGCCTCTGCGAAGTAACCTTCAAGGACGCGGAGCGCTTCTTTGACTGTCTCACATAAATGGTAGCAAACCCGAAACTAAAGAAGTTAAAATATCCGTGCGTTCTTAAAAGAAAGGTATTTGCCTACTTTTAGCCACGATTTTACATTCCTTTTTCAGTGAAGAAAAAACTTTTCCCTTTCGTTTAACATTGACGGGGTCCCAATTTCAAAATCGTCGAACTACTCTGTTTGGCCCATCCTGTGTACGGTTAATGAGGTTAAGTTTTACCTGAGGTCCCGATATTCCATGTTAAGCTCTATGTGGTTTGGGAAGAAACCAAAGAATGGATATACATTGTTGACTCCCTTCGTCACGGAAATAAGCAAGCTTTATAATAACGGTTTTAAATGGAAAAATAAAAAGCACAGGAGAGGTGTGCATTTCTCGGGTTCTCGTTTCGCTTGGTCTATGCCATTCACCTGCTAGGTCAACGATCATGAATTTTCAACAGTATAATGCATATTGTGGTTGCGAAAAATGCCAGCATCGAGGCGAAAGGGTCGCGCGCGGTGAAGGTAGCTCCATGGTGTACCGTCTTGTTTCTCCTGCACCAAAGCGAACAACATAACAAAGTATTTTAAAACAAGGAAGAGAAGTAGCGTGCAATGAAAGTATAAGAGATGTTAGCGGAGTCCACGGGCTTAGTCACTTGACGTTGCTGCCGTCATTTGGTATATCTCGAGGTATGGTTACTGACCATATGTATTGCCTAATTCTAGGAGTGTGCAGGCAAATGATTTCCTTGTGGTTGGACGTGAAAAGGGAGAGGTACTCTATACCCACACCTTAATACCATTGACCACGTGATGAGAACCGTGAAACCACCAGCAGGGATAAGCAGGTTACCGAGGCCTTTTCAAACAAGTCGCTGTTACTTCAAGGCTAGCAAACTTTGGAATTTCATCGTGTTCTATTCACCTGTGTCTATCAAGACAGAATTACCAAAGAGATATTACGGACATCGGATGACTCACGTTACTTTTACGAGAATGGTTTTGTCTAAGGAGATTCGTTCGCAGCTCATCACTAACCTTAAACTTTTAGCTTGGAAGTTTTGCTCGGATGTGGAAAAGCTGTATGGAAAGGAGCATTGTTCATAAAATGTGCGCCAGCTTTTTCACATAGTAGAGGTAATTCAAGACTGGGGAGCACCGTGGGCATTCTCAGGCTTCGTGTTTGAAGACCTTCTTGGACTACTCAAAAATTTATTTTCTGGGACAAGGTTTGTTCCCGAACAAATTGCAGCGAACTATCTTGCAAAAACAATATTATTGATTTTGCCCAGCGTTATATACCAGTATCGACGGAGGAGGCTCAAGATATCTTCGAACGTCTACTGGGAGAAAGGAAATGGTCACTGGAAAACTTAGGGATCGTTTGCATTGGTACCTCCGTCGATATACTCTTCGATAACGCTGAGTTATTTGCGGTAGAAAGATGCATTGGTCGAGAATTTCGACGCAAGCACGCTGATTCATTTGAACGTGTTGGCGTGAACGGCAAAATCTATTGCACTGCAAAGTACACTGCCAAATATGCGCGAGATAACTCGTTGGTGAAAGTTTTCAACGGTGTATTCAAAATTAAAAAGATATTGTACGTTTCACTGTTATGTACCTGCTTGATTGACCTGAATAGTCAATGCTCTTAGCGAATTGATACATCGCGCGAAATAATTATTCTTGGTAAGTTTCTGCGCTTGTCGACGATACCGCCAATGATTGAAGAACAAACCTAGATTAATCTTCTTGGTTTCCTCCAGGAAGTGAAGGGGAGGAAGCTGCTTTGCGATGTATCCTTCCTAAACATTTCGGTGGAGTCGAACCATGAATAAGCGTTTTGTTTCGATGTCTCTGAGGTCCGTTTTGAGAAGGACTAGATCTTTACTTCTATCCCGTATTTTCATTTATCATTTTATCGAATTTTATTTTGACGCATCCGCGTGAAATTATGTTTCCTCTTGTACGAGGGGCAATTTTTTTGTTCCATATGAAGTGTGTTGCTCTATATTTCATCGTTTTCGTTTTCTTATTTCATGCCCCCACCCACATTCAGACATTTGCTTTTGCGGAAAAGGAGTGCTGCTTTTTACTCATTTTCAATAAATAGTGCCATAAAGAACAAACTTGTATACCCAGTAAGCTGGACTGAAGTTGGTTTCGTTGTAGGAGTCTGACTGTCCAATTTGCAACTATAACTGCTAGTAGGGACTTTAACCAGACTAGGAAACGACTACTCTTACTATAGTTGTCCATAGTAGCACTTTAACTAGACTAAGAGTCAACTACAGTTAGACTGTAGTTAGACTATAGTTGGACTATAGTTTTTTTTTACTTGGGTAGGTCCACTCAGTGTAATACTAACGCATATCTCAGTACGTCATAATACAATTTCAGTGTACATACATACATATTGCCCATTCCCCAGGTAGCCGTCGAAGTACCTTTTACGGCGGCAGTGGGTAGGCAGGGAGGACTTTACGTGTCGCCACATACCTATAACACGTTGATCATGTTTGTTGTTAATACCTTTTTATACCACTGAAAACAAAATAGTCACTTGCCTTCTACAGTATTGGCGTGGGCCCCCGTATCGGGATCTTAGAACGTCACGGAATGGTTTACCGTGAGGTGCTCGTAGCCCTTGGAGCCTACATCGAAGTAGGCTTTCCAGCAGTCCGACACGATTGTTGTACCGGGGAGAACCCATTCCTGGATTATAGGGAGCAGTGTTGTTGCTTTGCGGTCCTCCACCGGTATCATGAAGCTCCTTCCAGATCCGCGTTCAGTGCCGCCAAATACCCATTGACCTTCAACTCTGGAAAAATCGATGCTGTTTCAGTGACAGTTGCGAGAAACGAAGTCCTGAAAATGTTTCGTTACCTGTGTCCCCTATGATACTTCCGCTTCCCAAATTTAGACTCGTCTATCTCTACAATCTTTCCGGGGCCTCCCAGCTTCTCGCACCGCTTCATGACAGCGTCCACGCACACCTTTTTCAAATTGTATAAAGACACCAGAACACGCCAGTGGCCAAACTGTTCCTATTCTAATAATGCGTATAATATTTGCACAGCAGCACGTTTTAAAACAATGCCTACTTCTAGCCTTGATGGTTTCTGATTGGCGACTCATTCTACTAGTGTTAAGCGTGGGTTCACCACAGAATTGCTAGCCCACTGAAATGAATACGTTGAAGTAACTAAGTTCACACTGGGTTCATCCAAGACTTATGTATAAATGTAATCGCTAAATGTGTAAGCATATATATACTGTATTTCAGTTAGGATTAACCTTTGTTCTCTTAATTAGTAAGGCGCGTTATGGAAATGTTAATTAAATCGTGAACACACCTCACGGCAGTAGTTTGCCCAGTCCATAACAGCTTCGCTTTGCACTCCCGTCTCCTTGGTCACGAAGCTTGCGGGCGTGTTGTTCCACCAGAGGTATGAAACCATCATGACCTCGTACATGGTCAACCGTGAGTCTGAAAACCACGAATTGTGACGCACCGACAATTTACTGTTGCAACGTCGTTTGTTTTTTTAATCGCTTTTGACAACGCCATATGTACCCGTCACTGATAGTCTCGTCCTTTGCCAACACCATCTCCGAGTCGCACTTCTTACAAGCACGCCTGCACGCAATGAGTCCTACTTGCATCGCAATTTCTAGGATTCTTCTGTCATCAGTTCCACCAAACATCGCCAAGATCCTACCCGAATTCCAGCTGTCTGTACGCATTTTTTTTTTGCGGTGATTTACGTTACCCGGGTAGTCCACTGCGGATCTAAACGATATCTACTCTGACCTCTGTCACAATCGTTCGGTCCATTTTTACCGATTTGTACCTATTTCTGCCTCGACTTTTCGCCAATCACGAGCTTACACCGGTCAGTTTTTTTCAGTTTGCAAATTCATTCCATTCTATTAAATATTTGCAAAATGTAAAATCTCCTACGTACACAGGTAATTAATTGGACCGTGCAGGCCGAAAGTTCAACCAAACGCCGAGGGGTTGGCAACTCATCCCTTTCATTTTCATCATTTTCGGTGATTTCTCGCCGAAATCTATCGAACGTGCCAATTTGCATTGAGTTTGGTTTCATTTTTCTATTTGATTTTTTTGATTTTTTCCAATGGTGAACGAATGACCATTTGAGTTGCCACCCCCCCCGTCAAACGCCAAAGCTGGTTCAACGTCAAAACCTTTTCCGCTAGTAACTAAATTTGAATGCTTCTCTAGAATTTCATTTGAATACGTTCGACCTCTTTTTGAGGCCTATAAAAGCAGCGCTGACCGTTCTGGAGTCAGAAATCCACGGCGACTTCGCTCTATAAGGTCACGATGAGCCGCCTCTCCCTAAGGAAAAGGTATGTACGGGGTAATTATACTTTGATTAGACTTTACATTTAATGCTGTTTGGCTATTTGCGAAGAGTTAATTAAATATTTTTGACCGTTTTAGAATTTACTACGAGGTAACGGACGCCCCCCGAGTTGCACCACTGGAGAAGGTGCGTCGTCTTATACGCGAGTTCTGTGACGGCGAAACCGTGGGAAACATCCCTGTGTTAGTGTTTGCAATCCTGCAAATTCCAAATCGCCTGGCTCCTAGACTCTCACTGCCGCCAACACCTCCGCCAGTTCCAGCGCCGGACGCAGCGGCAGCAGTTCCAGCGCCGGACGCATCACGCAACCCTGGTGTACAGGAGGCCGATCTTGCCCAATGAGGAACCACAATGATCTTTTTATTCATTGGGACCTTAATTTCTTAATTTCTGAACTGAGGACAATACAAGGAAGATTTTACTATACGGTTCAATAAGCAAAACTTAAAATGTGCTTATTTAATCCTGCGCATTGAAAGACAATGAAACGTTTAAATCGCCGCCGTGGTTGATGGCGACCACCAGCTCCTCTTGCGAGATGAAGAGCCCCTGAACAGATTCGTGGGCCGTGCCCACAGTTGGCATTAGCACCGGCATCCCACGGCAGACGACATTGTCGCCAGTCTCATCCTGCCAAAGGCAGATTGTGCCTCGTATCGCTGGTGGCTCCGCAGGCTGTACACCTTTACGTGGCCCGGCGGAAGTGAGCCCATGAGAATCAAAAAGTCTCCTTCGTCGGGTGTGCACACAATCCGCGATTGTTGAAGAGTGGTTAAAAGTAGAACCAATAATTTAAGTACAAATTCAGAGTACCAGGCCAAAGTTGTCGCCACGAGTAACGAAGAAGTTTACGGCGATCTTCAGCACGACGTGTTTGGCCGCCATGTAGCGCACCGGAAGGTTGTGCTCTTGCCTGACGTGGTCGATCAGGCTCCTGGCAGCCAACGTTCGATGGCGCCGATGGACAGGACATCTAATCTATTATTTAAATAAATCAATAGTTTTAGAAGCCCGTCACTCCTGTCAAAAAACGTATTTACGTACCAAACGAGATTCACACTCGCGTGCCTGGTGAGAAGCCATCTCGTTTAGCACGACGAAAACGTCACAGTCCCCACACCTCGCGGCGAGGTCCAGGACAATGTCGGGGTCCTGCTGCACGCACCGTACAATACCTGGAATAAAACGCCATCATAGATTATCAAAGCTAAAAAAATACGACTAGCTCGTCATCGATAACGATTGTGAATTAAAAATTAAAAACAAACACCCTAATACAAAAAGAAAATCACCTACGTGCCGGACACAATGCACACTCGTCCGTCCCGCACGTCCCGCATTGGGGGTGTCCTGCCAAACAGTGTCGTTGGCACAATCCCTCTGCACTACAAGGAATCGGAAAGTTGTCTACGTAACGTAATAAAAGTTAGAGTACTGTACATTTCTCGCAAACGTTCTTAAATTTAATATTTACCGGATCGACAAACTGGACAAAACAACCGGTCTAGCCTGGACTCGCATGCCGGGCACGTAAAATGGCCGTTAGCACAGTGAGCTGTGACCAGTAGGACAGAATCACAAACACAGCATTTGGCAAATGGAGCCATCTTTACCATACAAAACATGGGACTCCTCTGTTGGCTTCTTAATTCTGTTGGCCTTTTATATGAATCGTAGATCAACCAATTCACCCTGATACACAAGTGTTGTTGGTTTTAAAACTTCCTTTCGAGGAAATGATTTGTCTACTGCTTTCCTTGACTTTGTGTAGAATCCGGCGTACTAAATATGGGCTTTGTCCAAATCGTGGAATCATTCTGAAGACGGGCAACGTGCAGCAAAGAGTAATCTTCGAAAACGGTAAGTAATCTCTTTGTTGTGCGTATTCCTAAACTCTGCTGTTTTCTATATGCTTGGTGTAATGGGTTCATAAATAATATTATAATACGTGTCTACGTTGCAGAACTACCGTCGAGGTCGCAGACGCCGCGGGGCTCCTTCTCTCTACCAAACCGAGACGTCTCTTAAGCGAGTTCGCGGGGAGGGATGTAGGCATGCTTCCCTGCGTTAAGATTCGGGTCGTGCTGCAGCCAAGACGTCACATAATCTCCCCAACGCCATCGCCATCGCTTCCGCCATCACCACCGCCCTCACCTCCGCCATCACCCACGCTAGGAATGAGATTGCCGGTTGATGCGCGTTAAATATGAATGTAATCGACAGTTTCGTCGTTTAGTGACTGCAATGCATAGATTGACGCCATCGAGATATTGAATACATGCTATTCGTCTTTCATTTCGGCCTCGTGCAAAATGGCCTGTAAAAGCTATCTCTCATCCTTAACGAAAACCGATAAACGGACAGTATAAAACGGCCTCAGCCCAACGTTTTCATTCTGTTGTTGTTTCGAACGGACTGAGTATCACACGTTTTAACGTAATGTCTCTTCACCCATCAGGTAATACAACTCTTTGGAAGTATAATGTATAACAGCATAACCAACATTACCAATTCACTTCGTTACAAGCTAGTAGGCTCAAGTACGAGGGCTGGGCAGCCATTGTGGACCTTATAGGGCCCGCTTCGGGGTGGCCACCCGCAGTACGTCGTGCGTTTTGGGACGCCAATTTAGAGCGCAAGTCGCTCTTCACGCTAACCGTCTTCGCCGCCTGCAACGGCATTGATGAGGAACTTCTCACGGGGTCGCTTCGCCTCATGTGGCCCGACGCGTTGTCGCCACGTAAAGCGACGAACATCAACAACATCTATAATGGCTTACGGGAGAATGCGGAGTTCCGGATGAAATATAAGTACGATTGTGATGTAACTTATAAATTTTTGTAAATGTATATTCCATTCCTCCATTTATGTAGATACTACGACCTTTCCGATAAAGCATGGATCTCATGCTCTATAGCATTTGGGGGTCGTCCGTGAGCAAATAAAACACTTTGAAACTTGACCTCACCTTTGTTTTCATTTCTTAATTAACTATAAACATGTATACCACAAGTCACAAGAACAATTTGAGGTTCTCTCATACTGCTTACTTTTGTTGTCTAATTCATGCACAGTTCTTACATACAACTTTTGCTACTTTAATGCTACATTAATGTTATACTGATTTATTCATTGTAGCTTTCAGCTGGGTAGCAACGTGGGTAGGACTGTGGCTGACTTTTGTAATACCTCCTCACCACAAACGGGGTGATTATAAAAAGGCAAATAGGATGGGAGAGTTTTTCACTGTAAGGCTGTAACTCGCTTTCCAGCCAGCTGGGTAGCAACGTAGGTAGGACTGTGGTAATTCACTATAAGTCTCGGACCAGTAATTTACCCTAGCTGGGTAGCAAGTTGGGTAGGACTGTGACAAACTTTTGTAATACCCCCCTCGATACAACCGACAAGGTGGGTGATTATAAAAAGGCAAAATAGGAAAATAATTCACTATAGGTCTCGGACCAGTATTTCACCCTAGCTGGGTAGCTAGTTGAGTAGGGCTTGTAAGACTACGCTTCCTTCAATCACGATTTCAACCAATTCGTACCATAACTGCTCAACTTTTCAATCGTAGTACTGTAATTTACCTTTTAAAACTACCAAAACGTATTGGAGAAATGCATACAAAGGGACGGTTGTTTAGCTCATACAGAGAGTTGCCACTTACATACATAATTCACACTCGAACTCAGGGCCGCCCAGAGGGGGGGCTACTGGGGCGATCTGCCCCGGGCCCCAGCAATTTGGGGGCCCCCTTCTGCGTGCTTTTCGACCTTTGTAACTTGTGAGAAGGGCCCCGGCTACGTCCCCTTTTCGGTTTCGCCCCCGGGCTCCGAGAAACCTCTGGGCGGCCCTGCTCAAACTGACACAAATGCTTTAAGAGCTTTGCAGGAAATGTATGTATGTGTATAACTAGCCTCCTAATTTACTATTTTACCGGAAATCTTTAAACTATTACTGTAGCTAGTGGCGTACAGTCAAGTTGCTCTAGCTCCACGCTACAAATAATCATGCCAAATCGGCAATCGTTGTCAGTCGAATGCCATGAGCTTCATCCAGATTTCCGGCACTGTACCGAACCAGACTCAAACCCCTTTTAAATTCTGTGCAAAAACAAAGCGGACTCGATCTACCCAACTAGGAACCTTCGTTTCCTCCTCCTTCCACGGCGACCACAGTGACGGCGACTGGGGAAGAAATGACGAGCTTTGGCCGTTTGGCGTCAGCGCTCCAACTTAAAGCCTTCGTGCTATAGTACTTCCACTTAAGGTCTTAAAGTTAGCAGTTGGTATTCTGTTTATTATACAAAATGTAAAAAAAAGCTTTATACTTAACAAAGGTTTTAATGAAATTACGTTACCGTCTATGACTTCTATTAAACAATTCCAAACAAAAAGAATTTGAATTATTACATGGTTCTCGAACACGACGTTTAAAAGTGAAAGCGGAACCACTGTGCTTCTCGACATTCTCTGGGGTTGTTGGGGTCATAAAAGCCGGGGGGACAAGCAAATTTTCGTCTTAAGCGCTTCTAGGAATTTTCACGCTTTTTAAAATTCCAAGTTTTTCAAATATCCGAGATTTCTCCGCATTTGCATAAAAATTAATGCACTAGCCCGCAACAAATATTACAATACTTTTAAATGTATTTATATAATTTTTTTATATTGAGCAAATATACAAATATATCTATTGCAAAGTAGGTTATTTCGGCGGAATGCCCAGACGCGGAACGGCCACTTTTTTTCCGCGTGGGCCAAAAGTTGACCTTGGCTTTGTTCGTTTGTCTGTTGGCTGGAAGAAAACAAAGAGGCATTTGTAATATATAAATTTAATTGATTGCAAAGTTGAAGGCGTTAATTTGAAGTGACTAAGAAACGAATGTTTCAAGCATGTATTTTTCGAACACACGTTTTCACTCCAAACAGGGTTTAATACTGAATTAAACGACGGGGTGCATATTATCAAATCCCAACCGGCCCCAGAATCCAACTGGTTTAGACACATAGATAGGCAAGTTAGATGGATGGATGGATGGATGGATAGATAGATAGATAGATAGATAGGTAGGTACATAGGTGGTATATATATATATATATATATATATATAAGACAAATGGATAGATGGATAGACAGATAGATAAATAGGTAGATAGAAAGACAGATTATGACAGAAAAAAAAACAAGGACACATCATGTTTGTTTAAGTTTGAACCCCTGCAAGATTACGATTCATTGGAAATTTGAAATTGTCATCGTCAAACTTGAGTTCGCCAATCACCCATCCCCCCGCACCTACCAACAAAAACAAAATTAGTCAACGGGCTTCTAGGGATTTTCTTTTCTGAGGATGTCTCAGTTGTCTTTGTTACTATCAAGGAGTTAAAATGTGTCCAATGACTTACTCAAAATTGACCGTTTTTGACTCGTGTTTATTTTAGAAACAAATACAGTTTTGTATTATTTCCCAAACAAGCCAGATTCTGTCGTTGACATAGGTAGATATATAGATAAATAGACAGACAGATATATCGATAGATAGATAGATAAATAGATAGACAGATGATAAATTGATAGACGGATAGACAGGCAGACAGATAGATGGTATAGATAGATGCATAGATAGATAAGTAGATGGTTTATATATAGCTTTATATTTAGGTAATTAGATTAGTCGATACATGGATAGACAGACAAATAGATAGAATAGATAAATAGATGGGTAGGTATAGAGAGGTTTGTAGGTCTGAAAATCCTAGAACATTTAAGCCAAAATCTCATAAAAATCAGGGGAACAAAATCCCCAGAAAATTCCGAAAATCCCTCAGAAGTGTTTTTAAATCTAAAAAATTCGCTAGAAATCTTGAAGATTTTAAAACTCGAGCACATTTATGTGGACTTGCGAATCCCTCGGTATAAAATACAGATACGTAAATAGATCTATATATAAGCATTAATAGATAAATAGATAGACAGACAGATATAAAGAATATTGGACAGATAGATACATAGAATAGATAGAAAGATAGATAGATAGACAGTAGAGAAATAGATGGATAGAATGGATAGGTGGAAGTTCAGAAAGATATTTATATGGGTATATATAGACAGAATAAAAAGAATAATGGACAGATAGATAGATAGAATAGTTAGAAAGATAGAATAGATAGATAGATAGATAGATAGATAGACAGGTAGAGAAATAGATGGATAGAATGGATAGGTGGAAAGCAGGGTTGTTCGATATATCGATATCGTATCGATAAGAAACCTGAATATCGATAAGACTATCGATATCGATATTGAAAAATCTTAACGATATATTGTATCGGTAATATCGATATTCGTTTTCTTGAATATCGAAAGCACAGTAACTGGCCTTAAGCGAAGTTGAGCATTAAGAGTGTCCTCTATTGGTCTCAAGTTCAACAGACTGAAGTAATTGTATGGTCCGCTGGTGGCGCTTTCTTTTGCAAAAGAAGAAGCAGAAAGATAAGGGCTACCCTGATCAATTGTGTGGGCATGTATCGTCTTGAAAAAGGGCGCCCGGCCGGGTACGTAGGGGCCTACTGAAACATGGATTCGCTGTACGATGATCCCGCTGAAACTGAAAGTGCTTTTACAAGCGATAATACCCAGACGAACAGTCGTAGAACAAGATCGAAGGTTTGGATTTATTTTGTGAAACATGCGACGGATACTGCTAGGTGCTTGCTTTGCGACCAACAAGTTAAAAACACGCGAAACACATCAAACATGCTAATATAAGCTATCTCGAGGTAACCGATTGCTGGTGTCATTTTGTCATTGAAACACAAAGAGGCTCTTGCTGACTGTCGGGCTTCTGTCCTCAACAAGAAGAAAATGCACACTGCTAAGCCAAGTGTCTAGTATTTTTTGCTAATGTTTCAAAAGCGCCAGGTAATCAGGCACAATGTCTAGTTTAAACACGCGTCGGTTTTAATGGCCGCCAAAGTGCCTGGTATTCCAACTTCACTTTCTAAAAGTGCCCAGTTCAGTCCAACTCGGACCGGAAGTGCCGAGTCTTTTCACAGACGGGGCGGGGTATGATGGACCAAATTACATGCAATTCACTTCAATCTTGTATATTTCTTAATAACACTCCAGCACATTACATTAATTAACAAAGCATTTCCCAGGAAAAAGTCACATACCCTCCAATACTACACCGGTCCAGGTTTTTATAATACAATAAGACGCCTTCATTCCAGTATAATCGTTCTCCCTTTGTTGGGTACGAACAAGGATATTATAGGGATGATACGCGGTAATATCAAACAAATTATTGAATTCCACAATTACCTAATGGGCTTCAGGAGTATAAGGGAGCGCGCAAATTTCTACAACTCTGAATGCCTGGTAGTGAGAACTGAACCCAATAGTTCGAGTTAGTTCGCAACTGACAAAAAAAATGCGATCCTCGTGCAGGTAAATATTTCTGATTAAACCAAATGGGGGAATTTCATTCACCACACCAATGCAAGAAATGATGCCGCCTGAGACTCAAGTATTTTGGCAGCTAATTCCAATCTGTCCGGCCTGATGTCTGCAGTAACAGAGCCCGGCGTACTGTTTGAACTGACGAGTCCTCCAAGGTTGCTGAATGTAGCTGTGCTGATGCTGGGTCCTTCAAGCGGAAGAGAATCGGTATCAAGTTCTTGTAGAAATTCCTCGGTGCATGGATCGCAACCTGTGACTGTGTTGAAGCAGAGTGACCTATTACAAAAGTAATTTTAAGATTTTATTGAAACTAGGAGAAATACAGGCAAACTACCTTCATTTGACGTTGTAATAGGTAGTTGTGGCGAACGCGCAAGTGGCCCACTAGTGCCTTGTACAATTAAACACTTTGCCATTTGTGAGTGACACACAGGAACTGTCGACACAAGAATGAGAAAACTTTGGTGTATTTTCGTGCAAAACACGAAGATGCATGAGCCAAAGATTAATGTTTTCAAAATTGCGATCACCGCAGATCGTACACTTCACCTTCATTGTGCTTGTAATGTAAAAACATGTGTAGCGTCGTCTGCACAATCTTGCAACATAACTTCACAGCCTATCATAAATTCCAATTTGGCAAATATGTAAACTGAGTGCATAAATAAAATTATTTGGTTGTTTTTCCCATTACGGCAAAATTTTATACGAAATTTCAAAACCGTTAAAATTAACAAATTATCTTGTTGTTTAAACTTGGCAAACACGCTTTTTTGACCAGTACGCTGTTTGAAAATTTCGCCATAGAATCATCTAGCGTGGTTTCGTGTTGTCCTCCCTCCCATGTACCTCACGGGAACATATAACCGGTTTGCAAATTACTTGCATAATGTCGGTTGTAATTGTTATATGGTTTGAATACCGTAGCCTTTGATTTAAATTGCCTGACAGTTGCAATTACCTTAACACACACACAATTTGTTTGACAAACGAGTGAAGAATGATGGCCACCTTCAAACCGTTTAAAAAGTATGCATACATCGGTTTTCAGATACAAGGTAAAGTTTTCATATAAATTTCTATTGAAAATAATTTGAACGTTGATTACACTATTGGTAGATCCACTTTTTCCTTTTTTGTTACGGGACCTGGACGAGGATGACCAACTTCTCAACGGGCAAGAAGTGTTTTCGAGTTTAATTACCTGCTTAGCGGTAAGTGCCATGTAAATAACATAATTTTGAACTCTCATCTCATATCTTAAATTAATATGATTTTCTACTCGTTATAGGGACCCAGCTCAACTTCGTGCGCACTGGACGCCAGCGGGGCAGAAACGACTGAGACTGTCAGTAATCCGATTCTGCCTAAGACTTGTGAGGTTAATTGTTGACCGTGTTTTAAGGTACAAAATCAGTGGATTTAACCAAAAAGGTTACCAGTTCATCGCGTCGGAAGCAATCAAAAGATGGCCTTTACTTGCAACTAGTTTTGGCGACAAAACGGTATCGTTGACAATAATGGGTTGCGTGGACTTTCCGTACTTATTACATGGTGCATATATGCTAACAGATTAAGTTAATTTTCAAATCAGTGTCAAGGATTAGTGATTTGTCAAGATATTTTAATAAGGATGTGATTACAGTGATTGTGTACTGCCGTTCGCTTTTATCGTTTCATGTGTTTCACTTTGTTTTACTTTACTTTCAAGGGCATGTTTACTTTACTTTTCTTCTGTTTCGCTTTACTTTAATTTACTGTACTTTCCATGTGTCCTAGTTATTCAAGTTTTCCATTTACTGGTGCGACCCGATTCTTACATGGCACGTAACAGTGAACTGAGTGTGTATCTTTCATGTGCGTTATGTGATATTTAATACAGAATTTGAGAATGGATGTCTGTTTTAGTAGCAATTGTGTATGCCGGAAGGTATAGAACCGAAGGGATGGAGGGAGGGAGAAAAGGGTACGGAGGGCGGAAGGAGGTACCGGAAAGGTGCTGGTGGGGTGGTGGACTGCCGCCCGGGGGCGGGCAGGGGGGCGAGTAAGCCCAAACTCGGCACTTGATTTAGTCACTTTATCCGCCTGGAAACCAGGCACTGTGACTAAAATAAGCTCACTTGTGAACTCGGCGTTTTTCTGCCTAGAAACTAGGCGCTTGGCTTAACGCTGAAGCGTTCCACTGCGGGACGCAACTTTCTTTTCCGTGCTGAATCTACTGAGAGCGAAACCCTGCAATCTTTGATTCTTTCATTTGCAACTCCATCCATGCCTAAAGCTAACTTAAAAGAACTGGATAGGCTTCTTGTCCTCGTTTACGAAAAGTGGGACTGGTTGGCTAATACACAATTTTGCAAAGTATTCTGCTTGTTTACTGAACACTAAAACGGTTGAATTCGTCTACTTTGAAATACACCACTGTTGTATACTAGTTGTTTATAATCGCATGGAGCAATATCGATATTATCGATAACGGCGTCCTTATCGATATATCGTATTCTATGTCATTTCGATAACAAATTTGGATATCGATAAGGCTATCGATACTGATATTGGAAATCCTTAACGATGTATTGTGTCGATAATATCGATACCAGGAAATTGTGATATCGAACAACCCTGGTGGAAAGTCAGAAATATATTTATATAGGTATAAATAGACGGATAAAAAGAATCATGGGCAGATAGTTAGTTAGAACAGATAGATAGGTAGGTAGATAGACAGATAAAAAGAAACATGGGCAGATAGATAGATAGTTAGAATAGATAGATAGATAGATAGATAGATAGATAGATAGATAGGTAGATGATGGATAGATAGATAGATAGACAGATACGAATACCGGACCGTCAAGACGGCGGATGAATCAGAATGTATCAGACAGATCAATCCAAAATGCAAATGAGCCTGAGTTAGATAGCTAGATAGACAGAAAGACAGATAGATAGATAGATAGATAGGTAGGTAGGTAGAGAAACAAATGGATAGAATGGATATGTGGAAAGTCAGAAAGATATTTATATAGGTATAGATAGACAGATAAAAAGAATAATGGACGCAGATAGATAGATAGATAGACATATAGATATATATAGGTAAGTTTAGACAGTTAAAATGGGGCCGGTTGGGGTATACTATGCCGACGGTGTGGGTTGGAAACTTCAATACCCGTTCGTTATGTAACACTATGGGAAAAACCAACCAATAATCAAAGTAAGTCAAATCAATAACTGTAATGAAACACGTAAATCAGCATAGGGATAAACTTCTGTGAGAAATCAAAGAAATTCACCAAAATTGTTAACCGTAACGAAATCATGATGAAAAAATGTGGAAATATTAAAAAAAACATATCAGGAAGAGTTACCATTACCAACCATTGCAATTACACATCTGCAATTAATTTTGCTCTTTTTACTTATCTAATACTCAGCTGGAATGAAAGGGAGCAAGAAAAACAAAGAAGCATCTGTACTGCAAATTTTCCCATTGAAAAAGTCAATATACATCAACATGATTGAATTCTTCGTGTACGTCAACCGTACTGGTCTTACATCGCCTCTCCCTGATAGCAAGAAGTTGCGAGATTGCGATAAAATTTGCCTGTATTTCCCACAACGAAAAGCCCATTCATTGCAATGGAATCCTTACTGCTGAGCGAGTATTCCAAGGTTCAAGTTCATACTTGAAAAGCTCTTCTCTCTGGTTGAAAACTTCCTGTCTCTTGTTCCTAAGGGCCTCTCGCTTACACCCCCCCCCATTTTGCAGCGTTGTTGATTGCATCCCCCTACTGAAAGACGATACCTTCAACCTTGTCTATCGCTGAGGCCCAGGCAGATATTCTTGTTAGAAATTTTCCTCGTAAGCTCTTTTAATAGTTATATATTAATGTAAGTCTAAATCATGTTCACGCATTCTTTGTCAGTTGAACAATTGCAATGCACACCGATAAATGGAACCGACCTGCAAGCTTCCTTTAGAACATACACCTAAACTTTGATGTTATTTGTTTCAGTGTATTTAGTATTAGTATTAGTATTGTATTAGTATTAACCGTAGAACAAGTCAAGTTTCAAAGTTTCTGTAATTGGTGCACTGGATCTGTTGGAAACCTCGAAGAACTTTGGAAAACTTTAAACACCTTTTCTCGTGTTGGGAAAATTCTTTGTTGTTGAAAAATTATGGATCCAAAGAACCCAGTTTTCATATCGTGTTCTAGTAAATGTTCAGACTTTTTAGAAAAAAAAACATGTTGATACATAAATTCCCAGAAATACAAGAAGAGCTCGTTTTTATGGCCCCAATAACGCCCCAACCCCTAGCATCGCAAGGGAACCATGACGAAACGCAGACACGCAGGGCACATTATCTCTGTTTCTTGTACTGGATTTCACACATCGTCTACCACACACTTCTTTCATGAAATTTGTCTTTGGCATGATATCGAAATCATTTAATGCGGGTCGCATGCACTATTATTGCAAGTACGCTTTTATATGTGTGTCATAATAGAACCATTACGAAGTGCTATCTTTGTGGAGGTACTGGATCCTCTAGTGGAAACACTATGGCAGCATAAAATTCGAGGCCCTGGCCAAGGGGCTGGTCAAGCGGTCATTCCTCCGGTCGCCGTTGCTGAAGCAGGAGGAAGCTTGGTTTGTTGGCCACACTAAGTTATTTTGAAAATTTTGAAACTTTAGCTCCTGAACCACGGTTTGGACTCGAGGCCACACAGATTGCTTGTTTCGCTAGCGAGGTCGAGTCGGCTGTATTTCATAGATGGGTGATCGGGATTTTTGAGTCCGCTTTCCTGAATTTCCAACATTTCCACGTGCCGTCTAATTTTCACTCGCGTAAAAAAATTCTTTGGTAATATCCAAATAACACTAGTGTTTTGTACTGAACTATGCAACAAGGAAACATATCTTAAGCCCTATGCGTCGACATCTTGAATGCTATATTCCAACTATAGTTCAACTCCAGTAAATTGGGCCCATGTCAACTATAGTTGTGACTATAGTTGTGGCTACAGTTGTGATTAATTTTTGCTTATCGAACTTCTTCGGCCTTGAATAATTTAACTTCTGCCGAACAGCAGCCCGGAGTTTCCCGTGATGTGCTCTCCCTTGCAGCTTCAGAAAATTCTGCTTCATGCCCCAAGTAAAAAAACTATAGTCCAACTAAAGTTATGACCAACTATAGTTCAACTTTAGTAAACTGGGACCAAGCTAACTATAGTTGTGACTCGAGTTGTGACGTAAAGTTGTGACGTAAAGTTATGATACCTCTGCCATAGGGATTGTCGCTATCGACGCAATTTCGGTGAATTCATGGTGCGCAAGAGTGCTGCTTGGTTCGGGGGAAGCGTTACGAAGAGCACAAGCAAGTTCCTGTGGGTATGTAAAAAAACTCATTGTAGCAGGAATCAATACTGTGTGCGACGATATATATAACAATGTACCTCGTATACGGACAAACGTTCCCCCCTGGCCATTTGATTCGCCTGCTTCTTCCTCAACTTCTTTGCTGGACGGGCTGCTTCTTCTGCATCCAAGCTGTATTCATCGTCACTGGCCAGTTTTCGAAGTTTCTCCGCTTTTCTTTTCCCCAAAGATGCAGCACCATGTCCACACTCTCGAATCTTCTCAAGGTCACATATTCTTCATCTTCCCCGTCTCCAGATATTTGTCTATACTCCTCAAGTAGGGCTTTTCTCGTAATATATTTGCAACAGAAACACGTTAACAACAAGGGGCTAACCATTCACTTAAGTTGCACGACTTGCCATGAATAAGCAGAATGTTGTCTCAAATCGCACTTTGAATTAATTCGTTAGTGTTGTAACTAACCGGCCCTGTGGAAGTTATCAGAGCTTAAAATAAGAAAATCATCTGCGGGGCAAATATAATTAAACGGTTATTTTCCGGGTTCTACCATCATCGTCAGAAACAATAGACTAAATGCTTTAGGTTATCAAGTACAAAATAACATGCAGAGTGAAATTCGGACGAAGAAGTTACCGGATTTGTTCATTTCTAAAAATGTGTGCATATATTCTCGTCTTCTAAAATTTTCAAATTCAGGCCTCCCCTCCCTCCGTTCTTTCCCTTGTAAAAATTTTGCTACTGCTGGTCGGGGGTCGAAGAATGCGGTGCCCCTGCCATTTAAGCAAACGACCAGCCTACTAAGTACCGTCTCTGCAGACATCGCAACCGATCAGTGCTTCGGGTTTATTATAAGAAGACACGATCAAAACCGGAGACAGGCATAGGATGGCAGCAAAAAGCTGTTGCAGGACTCCTGTCGTGACAAGGAGCAGCATCCTCAACTTCACTGACAACTCGCATCCTTCGTCCGCGTCACAAGGCAGCATTGGCAGCTTTTCGTTAGCATCCCACGATTCACACAAAGTGTCAGCAAATTTTGCTACTTCTCCTGAAAATGAGCGCTCCACGAGCGGCTACCTGGCACTTATGATTTCGGCAGGGGTTTTAGCGACTAGGAGCTTCTTCGTGAATTCCAGACATCGGTGCTAATCATCGTCGAGACGTTCACAGAGAAAATCTATCGTGGCAGTAACGATTTCCGATCGAATCGCCTGGCGATCCTGAAGACTTGTTGTCACGAACCTGTGGTTCTTCTTAGCATTTCTGGATTCAGTGTCAACACTTCCACTAGCTGAGCCGGAAGCCGTTAAGACTTTACTCTGGAACCCTCCTGGATACGGCCTGGATTTCAAAAGCCCAAGCTTCCCGACAGCCTAGTCACGACACGTTAGAATATCGGGGAGAATCAGGTGGCACTTCTGTAGCTGTTTCTTTAGCGTCTGAACTATCGACAGAACATCTCCCATGAATGCTGTCAGCCATACCTGCAACGAGCCCGACATCCAAACCTGTAGAAAGCCACTGGCTTCGGCCTTTTCCAGTCTGTCATCTCCGGAAGTGCTCATACAAGACCAGACTGCACGGCATCCATCCAGATTATGCAGAACCGCAGAGATCAAGTTGAGTAGCTTCTCGGCAAACCGTACTTCGAACACTGCAGGGAAAACTTTTGCATCTACCTGAGCTTCGTTTAACCTATTCGTTCTTTTAGCCGAGCAATGAAGGTAGCCGGAGACTTACTTCAAATTTGTTTTCCAGCCCTGCAGCTCAGGTACTGTACAGCAGCAAATAAACTTTCAATGGCAAGATCGCTTCTGCGTGCTGCGCACCACATTGTTATCAGCTGTCTTTTAAATTCGCGTGAAGCTAACGACTAAAGAATCCTGCCGTCCCGTGTTCGCTGCTTCGCCGTCTGTTGTAAGACCAACAAACTTTGATGTATGCAATTCTTCCATACTTTTTTAATGCTTCAAGCAAACCTTCGGCTCCTCCTTGCTCGGGCTGCGACACACACACAAAGACAGTGCGCAATTATCCGGTCTCCATCACGTACCAACAAGAAGTAAACTTGTTATCCCACATTTATCTGTCCACGCTACCATCAATCTGCACAGCAAAAGTCATACTGGAAAGATCTCGCTTTGAACTCGTTCACTCTCTAGCTTAGCTACTATTTTCAACATTTCCTTGTACACGCTCAGATCTCTGTAGTGCATCTGAGACGTTGGAGGCTCGAAAGGAATGAGCGGTGCGTCCATGTCACGAGATATCGACTGACCATGCAAACTAGCAAGTGAACGAGCTGGCCAGTTGTACGCAGCAAGGGTACAATACAGGCTGTCGTTGTAGACATCAACAGCAAGGCTGATTAAGAAATCTACCACATCTCTGCGTGATTTTTGCAACGTACGTAACCAAGGATGTTGCTCACTCTGCTTTTCAAGGAGGAGTTCTAGTCGTTTGTGTTCCTGTACTGACAGATGTGCCGGGGAATTAAAATGTTCAATAACCCGGTTCAGCTTTTCCTTTTCATCTGCACAAATTCCACTTGCCGCTGCACACTGGCCGTTCCTACTGTGCTCCAAAGCTACGCTTTCATACTTTTCACAGCCTAAGCATTTGATCTTAAGCTTTCGGCGTCCAGCTCTGTATGTCTTTGTACAGAAGTAAGCACGAGTAGCTGGTGGTTAGCCAGGTCGCGTCCAGTTTTTTCCCATCGTGATAGTCGGCGCTCTTAAAAGGCAGATTGCGTTCCAGATCTTCATCAATGTTTCCTTGGCCAGGTTCGGATGTCTGCAACGGCATGCAACCTGAAGGTGAAAGATCTTCTCGGCGACTTTCTGATTCGGTTTTTCCATCGTTTGTCTTCGAACAAGAAACAGAAACCGAAGAGGACACATCAGCGTAAATAACGGCATTGGAAGTTTCCACTTCTGCGACATTGGTTTCTGCGAAAGAACACCACTCAACTACTTACTTAAACGTTTATCGAGAGGCATAAAGAAAGAGGGCAGAATTACTTACTGTGTATTTTACCTGTACGTTTTTATTATGTGCCATTACGTCAGATTAGCCAAACGAATCCACGATGAAACTCTTGACAATTACATTTACTAAAAATTAGATAAGCATAAACTTACCAGTAGTGGCTTTACTCTTCTGTCCTGGAGACGCACGTTTCTAAGCCAGGATTGCAAAGTATTCACAGGATGGAATTCCTGAAGATGGATGGAGTACGTTGTAGGACTCTTCTTGTCTGCTAGCCGCATAGCAAAGTTGGACAACCTTCCTGTTGCCTTCCACCTTGTAGAGCACAGAATTGGCTAATCATACGTACAGTACCCAACTGCAAATGTTTTGCAGCTGGGTAACTGCAACTGCGTTGCCGTGTGCAATTCTCCTTCGACAAGAAAATTTGCAAGCGAAAGAAATGGCGTATAACCTGACAACGAGTGTATCGGTTGGACCTGCACAGTTTATTCGTGTTCCTCCCAAGTCTACAAGTGTGTGCTCGCATAAATATAGGACATCCAAGTCTTACTGATTGTGTGATACTTGCAGCGGCAATCGGATCGTTCATTATCAATAGACTTTGACAAGAGGAATGTTGGGTGCCCACTTACATATCAAACCTGCTTGACCAAACGCCCTTTGTTCTTGAACTTATCACAAACCATCAGCACTTGCAAACTCTACCATCAGCGCCGTAGGTTCCACGTCTTCAAAGTTTCCACCGACTCTAGGTTCGCCCATTTGGAACTGATGGAGTTCCACAAATATAATTCTACCTGGGATTCTACTAGTAAAATTGCCAGCCCTGCAGGGTATGATTACTACAGCACTTACTATATGTAGTAGGTTTATTGTCTATGGGAACATATTGTACGTGGTGTATAGTACGATTAGTGGCGTGCCGAGGTACTTTCGGGCCCTCCCAGTCAAAAATTTACTATAGTAAACTATACCAAATACTAGAGTATACTACAGAATACTATAGTGTACTATAGTATACTACAGTATATATATAGGATACTATTGTAAAACTGCAGTGAACCAAGATTATACTATAGTACATGTAAATTTTACTATAGTATAAATAATTACATGTAGTATACAATAGTACACTATAGTAGCACACTATAGGCTATAGTGTGCTGACAACACAGCAGTGATAAGCCGTTATGTACTGTGTTTTCAGTGCTCTTTAGCACTGCTCCTTTTACAGTAATATGTTATAGATTATCTGCTATACAGAACCAGTAGCGTACCAAGGGGAGGGCAAAGTGGGGCCGCTGCCCAGGGCCCAGGTCGAGCTTGGGGCCCACTTTTCCTGGCCAAGGGGCCCAAAAAGGCCTCTGACTGGGCCTTCAACTCGCAACAAACAAGGGTTTCGCCCAAGGCCCCAAACTCCCTCGGCACGCCAACGAACAGAACAAACGTTATTGTGTTTTTATCAGGGTATATTCAGTGTAAATTGGCAAACATAGAATAAGACAAAAGTCGTTTGCATGCCCGCATAAAAAGAAGTAGGAAAATTAAGACTTCATACACTGTAGTGCTAGTTACGGGGAAAATCGGCACTCAGGATAATTTGCTTTTGAAGTCACAGTAAAACATAATTGTAAACAAAACCGAATGTTGGGTTGAATCGGTTGGGCGAATAAATCAAAACTGTCCAGGCGCAGAACGATAAATACGGCTACTTGGGAAAACTATGCATTTAACTCAAATAAGAACACTCGTGGAAAAAAATCACCGAACTATTAAAAAATAAAACGGAACTGAAATAAATCAGTACGTGCGACCCAGATCTCGCTAAGAAGCCACCTATGAAATGTTTTTTGCCTAATACAGGCAAGAATTCCGAATGCTGAAATTTGAAAACACCGACCTAAAAAAACTTTACATATAGGGCCCTATTTTGTCCATCTTTGCCATTGTTCAACAAAAATCATATTACAATTTTTCAAAACGAACCTTTTGTGTGGTACAAAGGTGCATTTACCTACAATGTTTGCAGGATGGAAAGCTTTATGTGCGCCTTGCTCCTTTACTTTTGTCAAAAAATTGCTCAGGTTCCGTTTAACATCGCTGTCATAGGCTGTTGGAACATTTTCTAAGACTAAACACTCTACAATGATTAACGTTCGGAACTCCCCGGTGCCGCTTGCAGATGAGCATGTAGCCTCTGATTCTTCGGTGCAATTACAATGGCTAGGAACTTGGAATATGTGGGTGATTCGGCAGGCAGTTCCGTCGCTTGTCTTAACAGAATTATCTTGTTGATAATCTGATAGAATAACTTTTCGTGCAATACAGTTTTCCGTTTATCACAATGCGATTGAACGAAAACCGTACCTGCAAAGAGAAACGTTTGATTCAAGTAGCCGTTCAATTGCGAGTCGCTGCCAGGCTCCTAAAAGAACATTGCTACCTTTGACTAAGCATTCAGCAGCGCTCGGGAACGCAGCATGACCTCTCCTCTCGTCAAAAGCCAAAAGCAATTGAAATAAATCTTGCACTCTTTCGTCCCCCGCGGGTACGTTGCGAGATGCGAAATCGACAATTCTTTTGCGTGCCAGAAAATTGGAGAATATCTGCTCGGGCGCGTATCGAGTCCAGAAAACAAGTTTTTTAACCTCCCGAGCAGGTCCTCTATAACGACACCCGAGCAAGACCAAGGTGCTCCCCACTCGCCCAACCCTTCGGTAATGTGAATCTGCTGGTGAACATTACAGGAACAGTGCTCTATGCCGTTCAGCTCTTCCACCTGATGGACGAACTTTACAGCTAACATCCTGGCGTTTTTAACTTCTATGAAGAATTTCCTTCTTGAGGATGAGTTGTACAAAGTTCACCAGCAACAACCAATGAACGTAGTACCTACGGGGAAGGACGTCGCGTAGAGCTACTGGAGAGAAGAAGGGCAAGAAGTTGCACAGTTCGCTAGCCTTAAAAAAATTGCGGGAGCTTTCAAAGGATCGTGGTAACCTTTTTACGTCAGCGGGAGGCTTCACCTGAAGCACAACTTTGTCAAGATCCTTACACTTACGGAGTACGCTGCGCCTTTTGATCCAGACATAGTGTTAGCCTTTGGCGTGTGATCCCTAGCATTATGCGATGCATGTAATTAGTCGGCATGTCTTTGGCGATGTTGAAATGCGGCAACAAAGTGAGGGCGCTTATTCCCTGTACCCCATCAATAGGATCAGAGCTTGGGCTTACTGTGGCACGCATGCCGCACGTGACAGTGTCCCAAGCGTTCCTCCTCTCAGGTAGAGGTTAGCGCAAAGGGTACACAGTCACGTTTCCTTCCCCCTTATGGACACGTTGCCCTTGATGAAGGCATTTTTGACATCCGTTACACCCACTGAATTGCTTGAAATTCATCACGAAGGATCTAGCCGGCGAGTTGTACAGTCCCGTTATGCAAGCAGCTTTGGTCACGTTAACTTTACCAGTCCTATCCTTCAATTTAAATCCCTGTCGCTCAAGTCTGTCTATCTGTGATACAAATGGGGCTAAAAGCGTATTTGCAACTTTCGGCTTCGTCCCAAACCAGAGTGCGCATAAAATCGCATTATCTTCCTTTTCGACGAAGTTCAGTTCATTAATCGTGCAAAGAATTGGCCAAATGGAATAATTTGATGACTTGAAAATTGGAACTCCATCAACGTTAAACGTCAGTGTAAAGTTCTTCCCACTTGACAAAATTCACGAAGTTCCCTCTTTTTGTACTCGTCAACAGTATACAGATCACCTTTTTTATCGCCTATGTTCGAACTCTTCGACAGATTCTCCGATATCTTCGCCCACAACCCATGTCTTTCCAAAAGTTTCCTTAATTGTTCCGCCATATCAGTAGCAAGCATGTATGAGCCGGACTTTAACCCTTCTTCCGTGTAAAATACTTCCCCCACAAGCGCAAAGAGTGCTGCCCCCGGCTAATTCTCTAAAATAAGCTTCGCAGCTGGTACAGTAAAAGTGTCTCCTATAGGTACGGATGCTGCTTTAAAAAAATATTGCTCTAGAAAACATTTCGTTGGAGGAACGCAACCAGGGACTGCGCAGTTCAGCAAAGTCAACAGATCCTGGACTGCTATTCTAGTAACCTGATGTCTAAGGATAAATGCAAGTAAAAGGGACAAACAGTTGCCCTTTGGTGCAGTCAGACCCTTGAGAGATAGGTTCGTCTGAACATTTCTCTAGATCCCCAAAAGTGAATTTAGAATTGCTGTCAAAAGTTGGCTGCTGCGTCCTATGGTCCTGAAAATCCTGCTCTTCGTCATAACTGCTTACGTCCGGTAATACATCGTTTCCCTCGGGTATCACTTGGGATACGCAGCTTTCGGAAGCATCACTATAAACGAAGAAAGGTGTCGGTGGTAAGGTATAACCAAGACAATAAATACAATGAACGTGTAGGTCAAAGCACGTACGCACCAAATTCTCAACGTCTCCACCGTTAGGATCGCTTCCTAAATTTTCGTCTGTTACTCAACTCGGTTGTAGTTGTCCCTGAGCTTCTCTTCTGCGTCTGTTGTAAAGAGTTTATCTGGGAACCTTCCCCCCTGATTTAAATACTGTCAGTAACTTGTGGGTCTTTTCGACATATTGAAGAATTAGGCAGAAGGCCGACTGCAAAGAGCTCTTGTACCATCGCCCTTCAGGGTCATAAAATTTCTTGCGTTTCTCAGCCCATCCACGACTGTTCCTGACCTTCTTTTAACCAATACTTTTTACCATTCTTCGCAAGAACAATTACAAACTACAACTACACAAAAATAGTGCAGCTTGAAAATTTTGTATTCTACCGTTCTTACAGCCTTAAACAACTAATGTAAGAATATCCCTACGAGATTTGGGAGGTTTGTGCTATTATGCAGCAAGGTAATCTAAGTTTAAAGCAGTGAAAGATGAATTGAACAATTATTTTACTGAACTTACTGTCCCATGTGATGCAGCTCCCACGCAATGTCTATAAAGTAAATTCCATAAAACTTCCTGAATTAAAGAGTATACACAATGCAGTCTTTTGTAACCCTACTTCTAGTGGAAATATAGAAAGAATTTTCACGACAGTTCAGGACATCATGATACTCAAACGCAACAGGTTGAAACTGAATTTGTTTGAAAATCTTCTTTTTTTAAGAAAAAGTTCTAGAACAAAATTAAAATGCCAATAACAAGTTGTGATTTTGCAACTCAGCTAACTGTATGCACTGGTTTAGTTCAAACGGAATAAAATTATTTTCACGTATTTACTTACTGTTGATTGATTCAGTAATCTTGCAACAAAAGCTTAACTATTCTCAATATAACTGAATTACTTAGAATATTCCCGATTATTATCATCGATTACTTTTGTTTTGTCACAGTAAAAATTAAAATGTTGTATTTTAAGCTGACGTTGAGAGCTTCTTTTGCCATACATTGTACAAGCCATCTTCGTCATGTTGATATTTTATGTAATAAGAGTTAACAAATTCCTAGTTTTTGAAAGTTTACCCCATTGTTTATTTTTCTACGTTCATATATGCCAGTAACATAATTTCACAACAGCAGTATGAAATTAACAACAACAATGTTTACATCTAGCCCAGCGCGGTTTTCATAATATGCGAAAACACAAGGCTGCATGTTTTCATAACTTGTATGAAAAAGCATCCTTTATTCCCCGAACATTGAATGCGTCATTGGCAGGTAAAATTTGTCCCATTTTGATCTATTTTAGCCATACGCGTTAACGTTTCGTTGTAACGGTAAAACATGGTACACGTCTTTTGGCGTCTGGGAATTTTTTTTTAAATTGGCCCAGCTATATAGCATTGAAAAATGTACGTGGTTTAATGATAAGATTCAGCATTTCCTCTAGAAAATGTTTAAGGGTACAGCGCATATGTGCTAAAGAAACCATTATTTTTTAAACTATTATTTGTCTTGAAGCCGTGTTTTGCAAAGACTGGCGTATAAGTGAGGCATGGAATTCCTGAAATTTGAGTGATTTCCTGCAATGATAAAAACGATTACGTTGCCGTATATGTGATTCGTTTCCGTCTTGGGCTAATTAATGACAACGTAGCTTGGTTCTTACGCTCAGGCTCTTCAAATTTAGTCTTGGTTTACGGTCAACTGAGAAGAGACGTACTTTCGACAAAATGGAATTTTTCGCTATTTTTGAGTTTGACTCGGAAGACGGATCAACTGCTGCAGTGCCTTTTTTTTTATTCCGTAGTAGGGGCATTCAGGCTTGCGCCCATGGACCCAACTTGGTGTTAAGAATCTTTACTCCGTAGGACTATGTAAAATTTATCTCTCCAGTGTATGATTTAAAAAAAAAATAAATGAAAATAAATAATGTGAACGAACTACTACATGGACTATCAAACATGTGGGTTTAAAATTGCGTCAACGTACCGAGCAGTTCCGGCTCTCCGGACTCTTTCATGGTAGACACCCTTTACGAAGCATACTGGATGAGCCGGAATTGGTTCCGTATCATTTAGCAGTGTTCGAAAATGCTGATGTTAATTTAATCTGGTTGAAATGTTATTGACTAATGTCATTATTATTAATTAATTATTAATTATAAATTATCATTACTAATTATTTGATACTATATTAATATATCTATATTTTATTATACACTAATAATTATTATTAATTGTTAATGAGATGTTAAACGGTTGAATGAGATGTATGTACTGAATTAATCGAAGCCATATTTTTTTTTTACTAGGCGATTCCAGGACCATCGGGCCTGCAAAGCCGGAGAGTGGGTTCGTATGCCTAAAAGTTTTTATTGTTACTAGACTCCAACTTGTTAGTCTAGTAGTAGCAGCCATGAAACAGTTAAGCACTTTTAATTTCTTTCGTAGAACGTGAAGATCATTGGGCCTCGTTTTCCGACTCCGAGGACGAGGATTTCCTATTGGTAATATTATATATATATATTTTGATATACTTGCCATAATACAGCTCTCGTGTGTTCTTCTTAGATCGAAAACCGATGACAGCTGGACACCAGCGTGGGCCCCGTGGGACTCGTGCGGCTAGTGGTCACAGGAACGTTGACAATGTTCCAGCAGCACCTTCGTCAGCAGCAATTGTCACAGATGACCATGGCAACTCGGAAACGCAAGGTAGTGTATCAAAGGGAAATGTACTTTGCGTGTTGTTAATCGACATAAACGTCGAAAGGGGTTTTCCAATTTATGGAACTATATAAAGATGATGCCGACGGTCACACTAGATCCTAAGTAATGATTTTGAAAAGTTTGTCCAAACTAGGATAGCTTAGAAGGTCTGGAATATACGTACGACAGAAGCACAGGTTTCAGCAGTAGGGTAATGACGATCGCACTGTGACATCTAACGTAGACTCTAATGGTACAGGCTCCTACAGAAGATTTCGTCGCTACATCAATGACAACGGGCTACTAAATTTGGAAGACGACAACGACAACACCATCTTTGTCCTCCGCGGGAACGAGTTAATCCTCACCGCCGTCAATGCAACCGAGTCGAGTATTTTCAAGTACGTTCTCTCTCCTTTCTCCGTAAATCTTAGTTTGTGTTAATAGAACCATATAATTTATCTAAGAAGACAAATGGCATTTCTGCTTCGCGTAAACTTCCTTGGGGAAGAAGGAAGCGACGGAGGTGGTTTGCGTCATGACTTTCACTCCAGCATACTAAACCACACCGAATCGATTATCCTGGAAGGTGTGTCTTGAGAGTGCAGCCGAAACCGTAGACGACGATCTTTCGAGGGAATTGCGTGCTTGCGGCATTTATTGTGGTGGGTAGTTCTCAATCTTCACAACTATTTTATGTTTTCCTGAATCAATAGTACATTTGTATTATTCGTTCGCAGTTCCAATGTTTACCATGTAATTCATACCCCACGAATTGGTTCTTCTTTTCCTAGCAATCGCAATCATTCAAGATAATGTCTTCCCTGCGTTCATCCTCCGGGCGATGAGGAGTTATTGGGAAACAGACCGTGCTGATAATCTGCGCAGCTTCATTGAAGGGCTCAACGAGCTGAAGATAGAAGAGGTAAAGTTGTTCATCTGTTAAAATTTACCAACTAACAAGGCCTCAACTATTCCTTAGTACTTCCGGCAAAATCCGCAAGACACGTCGCTGTTTTCGGACAAGAGCCTCACTGCCAGACAAATGATCTCGTGGCTGAACATCGCGGGAATTCCGGCCGCATCCGTGAAACTGCGTAGGGCTGCATCGTTTCTTACTCAGTTTTTGATGCGTGTAGAAGGTAACTGTCTTTCAATTTGTTATTCAAAGTATTTGTTGTGTTGTTTTACTATTTATTTACACGTAAGCAGTTAACCATACGAGAAAAAGTACTAAAATACAGAGTGTGCTAAGAAGTGCTAGTGGAGTTGTCCTATGCTATGTTCCTATTACCATTAGGTAGACTGCACGAATGTGTCAGCAGAAGTCGGGTCATCTTCATCAAAACTTTGGTAGAAAGGCGCTTGCAACAATCCTGCTTCGATTAGTAGTTTCTACTTTATCGAACCTTATACGAACCTTAACGAAATGAAACATAAATCTAATTGTCTCTGCAATTGCACAGGAGAGGACGTCAAACATAAAAATCCGGAAACCGGTGATCGTGAAACTGGCGGATGTCATGAAATGTATAACCGGAATGGAGCGTGTCCCGTACAATTCTTCCCTACTTCAAATCAAACATTTTCGATTTCAAATCGACATTTTGTTCTCAGTTGTAATTTAAAAACTTCGAATTCTTTTCTTTAACTCGTTATTATCTTGAGAGGCTGTCGAGTTTTTGCTCCTAAAAATCAAAATTTGTTGACATGTGCTTTCTTCGAGACATTTTCATCAATTGGATGTAATGTTTAAAGTGTCGTTATTTTGTGCCCATTTTGGGATTCCATACCAATCGGGTCTTGATCCTCCCCAATACTGTGAACCTCTTCGATGGACCTGGGTGAATCTAATGATTTTGTCCTTGGCCGCTTGCCTGTCTTTTTTTTCGCTTCCTCGATACATGCTTTACAATTTCTCTGGTTTCGCTTCGTCTTTACAAATGTTTTCTGACATCTTGGACAATCTGATTGTATAGTTGGAGTAGCTATGGGTGACGACAAGGTCAGCTCCATTGACTCATCCCCCCCTCCTGGTGGAGGAGATGCTTCCTCAACACTCATTCGAAAGGCTGCCTAACCTCCAATAACGAACAGAACGAAAAAGTAATAGAACAGAACAAAAGTGAAGACGAACAGGGTAACCGAGTCGGACTTGCCGCACCCCAGCTCCCTCGGACTTCAAAATCCTAAACCCTTAACTCTGAACACAAAGGAAGAAGGGAGTTGAGTTGGCAAAAGCCACAACACAGCTCCCTTTAACTTAGCAAAACTAACCAAGACGACCCTTTGACCTTGACCCCTATGCAAACAGGTGAAACGAAAAGAAAACTGTTAGGAAAACGACCCAGGAGTTGAGCTAGAATCACTGCGAATTCGGCTCAAGTAATTTGATTGCTTTAAGACTGATGAACCAAAAATTAAAGAAAACCTCAAAGAAAAAACGACAACAGCCGTACCTTGTAGTAACAAAGTCAAAACTAAAAACTGCAACAAAGGACGGAAACCGACCAAAAAGACTCCAAACAAAACCGACAGACAGAAATGCGCAGGGTGCTAGGTAGAGCGCTTGTCAAAGCTTCCGTACTCGACGACAGTTGACTAGCGAATGTGCAGCGCCTTTTAATTACATTACAAATCATTCAAATCTAGACGTAGTTAACTTCAATTATGATGAAGTATATAATATCGACTGGAGGAAGGGGAAATACAAGGGCCAGAAGTTCACAGTCCGGGTTCTTCTTATTAGCGGTAAGATTTATCATTCAACAAATAAAATTGGTAATTTTACCATTCGCTAATTGCATTTACATGTGTATCCAGCAAATTCAAATAATTAATTTATTATGCTCGTTATAATAGAAAACCAAAAGTATCTCAAAGGGCAAAATCCATGATTCCTTCGGGCTAAAGACCCACCTTGGGGCCTCTCTAGGCCCCTCGGCTTGCCAAATTGGGCCCTGAACTTGGCGTGGGCCCTGGGCGACTCGCCCCACTCGGCCATCCCACGGCACGCCAGTGAGTACGATAACCATAGACAACACCATGCAGTTACTGTAGTAACGGTAGTATAAGATACTCGATTACTAAAGTAATCGTTTGGTATACGATTCCAACGAAACTGAATACTATTATTGTTTACATCCGTTCATAAACTTGTCAAACATAGTTTACACTAAAATAATGCCTTTAGCTTTCCCCAAAAAGTAGTCTAAAAATGAGGTTAACAAAGCTTGCTCATCCCTTCAGAGTAATTTCGCTCAGGTACGTCAAGTCGAGCTTGAAACAACGAAATTTCAGAATTCTTAACCCAGAGATTGGTTTGTGTTCAGAATATGGAGCCATATCAGACGGCGAATCCCCCGCTGGGGCATTCCGAATCTCAGCGCCTCTTTAGACTGTGATGTCCTTCTGGATAAAATTATGGACCCGATCATATGGGTTGTCGAGCGGTACGCGGGCAACCTGGGCCAGGTATCTAAGTGCCCGTTGAAAGATTCACATGTTTTTCACATTAGTACTGTAACATGATTTGTTTCAGATTTTTGTCATCGGTGTCCATCTCATTATTGCCTACATGACCGGAGTAGCATATGTTTACGGGATCCCGTTCTACTGGTCGATTAGTGAAGTCCTAACTGTCACACTAATTATTTTCGGACACTGGATCTTGCTCAACGTGCTGTTTCACTATGAAATGGCCATTTGGACCCTGCCTGGAAATCCACCTGACGTAAGTTTATCATTATTGTTCACCGCTCTTACCTACCACGCTTGAATGGTCAACCTCTAATGCAAACAGGCCAGACAGATACCTCATGTCGAAACACGCTGCAAGAAATGCTTGGCCGCCAAGCCTCCGAGAACCCATCATTGTTCCGTGTGCCGACAGTGCATTTTACGAATGGATCACCACTGCCGTAAGTGTTTGTCATAGCCTCATGTTGCAATATAAACACCTTTTTTCCGTGTTGTAGCATGGCTGAACAATTGTGTGGGTCACTACAACTACCGTTTCTTCATCATGTTCATGATGTACGTCTGCGTCGGTATGGTCTTCCTCATCCTCTTCGGAGCACCCATCTTCTACGATGAAATCTTCCACAGAGAGAGCGAGCCGGAAGGCTATCGTGTCTTCCGAAACACTTCGCACATTCTTCCCATTGTTCGTAAAAAAAATTTTAGACTTCGTGAAATTTTGAAACGTGCAATCTCATGATAGCGTCGTAATGCAGGAAGACGCAGACCTCGGGAAAGTCGGTTCGCATAACTGGAGGCGGTCGTTCATCATAAGCGAAGCGGTCCTCTGTTTCGGTATAACCATTCATTTCATATGTTTCTATTGAATCCTAAATGCGGTCTGTTTTCTTCAGGCTTTTTAATCGCTCTGGGTTACTTGGTATACTGGCACTCCATGCTGATCACTCGGGGAGAAACGACGATTGAAAACCTGACGAACAGCATTGAGAGAGACAACTGCAAAAAGGAGAACAGGGTATACCTTCCTTTCTGTTTAATTCATGAAGATTTTGCTACTATTGTTCATTTTCTTTGCCAAAAGGAATTCATTAACAGATATGACTACGGAGCCGCGAACAATTGGAAATTCTTCTTCGGCCTTACGCAGAAAAGGTTACTATCCAACCCTAATCAACCCGATTTTACAAACTATTATCTGATATTCAACTTTTAAATCGCTTATTTTATTCGGATTGAAATTAAGGGGCTGGAGTTGCGTCTTGTTTCCTTCGAGGCATCCCCCGCATGGAGACGGGATAGACTGGAACTTCCAGAATGATCTCAACGTGTGAAAACCAATGTCACCTTTGTTTGTAACGATAAGAATAAAGTTGAGTAATGTCTATAATGACTGACCAGTGCTTTTTTCCCAAGTATTATGTAATCTTAAAAACCCAAAACAATGTCAAAAAGTAGACATGAACTGTGATGACAAGTTTGTTGAAACTCCTGTAATTTATTAACGTATTTAAAAGGCCTCTGCTAGAAAATTGGCTAATTGCGTTTATTCAATAATATCGCCACAGCTGGTGCAGTTATACATTACATTCCGGTTAAACCACAAGACGCGAATTAAACAGGGAAAAGGAAGAGGAAAAAACATGATAAAAAGCATTATACGATGGCAATTAAAGCACGCATATACAGTTACAATGCACACTGACAAGAAATGCGCCAAAACTTCTGTACACCCATTTATTATTTTTTGTTAAGAATCTCTTGGAACCGATTTGCCGCCTTATGTTTAATGCAGATTAAGATGTGGGAGGGAGGCTATTATTTATCCTGGTGCAGAAACAAAATACTTCAAAACAAAGAGAGAGATATATATATAGAGATAGATAGATAAACGGGGGGATTGATTTGTGGGAGATCATCAGAAAGCTGCTGTTCGAGCCTGTTTGCCAGGATTGCTATCATCTTGGTTAAAAAATTCAAGCAATGAAGTTTTCTTTAAAAATAAAAGTTAAGTTATTACACTATATTTTATTTAAGCTATATTTGTCCCATCCCCCATGATAAGCTGGTGTAAATTATATATATATTTGTATAATAAAGAAAAATTTAAATTAATTTAATTGTAATTTCGATGCACCGAGCAAGATAAACACTGAAACCGTCCTTTTTCGGCGATTTCGTATATGAACATGTGAGGAATTTTTCTTAGTTTACATGGGGAAGCCGCACGTTCTGCAGTGATGGTCAGACGAGTTTTAAGTGCGGCCAAGGCAATAATTCATCCGGGTCCGGCGGTTATTTGACCCCCTGGCGAGTGGGTGTCAAGGCCAGCGACGATATCGATTTCTTCAGTTTCCTATAATTAATACAAATAATTCAATGAATATAGTTGTACAGATACAAGTTCATAAATATAAAATTACGAGAGCGGAGCTTTGAATTTGGCGCCACTTCCGCCGCTGAAAGCCGGCGGATGCGCGGATGGGGCCAGTCCGCTGTGTTTTTGCTTGTAGGAAGACGTCGCTGACATGTAATTCTGCTTCGAGTGCAAATTCCTGGCTGCCAGGCTCAGGTCGCCCGTACTCCGGCTGAACGATCCGGTGCGCAGCAGCCGATGCGTGTTCGTCTGTGTCTTGTTGGGAGGAGCAGCGGGTTTGGTGGTAATCAGAGGTGTTTTACCCGGGACTGCTGGGGAGCAGCGTACCACAGGCAGGTTTTCTTTCTCTGTCACATCCACCTTGAATAATATGTTTTAAATATTTTTATTGGTTTATAATTTTATTAATTATTTTTTGGATTATTATATTTATAGTTTCTATTACACAATTTTTAAAAATTCTGTTTCCAATGTTAAATCTTCCTTCTGCTATTTTAAATTTAAGTTAATTGAAGTAGAATTCGTTTTTGATGGTAACAAGTAATTGGTGCTGCATTCGGTGCACTTAAATTCAAACTCAGTTTAATCTTGCATATTGTTAATTAAACTGGTTTAAGTGTCTACCTGTTCAAGTTAAGTTAAACCGACGAAACTACAGGATAAGAATTTTCCAACTATGGGTAACTCACATGTTACAAGTTCAACTATTTAATTATCAAAAATTTAAAACTAGTTTACGAAATATGATTTAGTTTAACTTCGAAAGTAAATCATTATTATTATTATTATTATTATTATTATTATTATTACATATTATATTACATTTACAATTTTATTTAGAGTTTCCCATTCTAGGGTCAAACCTTTAAACAAATAAATCATTCAATAAATCAATTACCTAATTATTCACTCTGATTATAATATAAAGTTAATCATTTTCATCGGAACCTGTAATATCGAGAGAGAGAAAAATTATAAATTCAAAACTACCTGGACGAAAGTCTCGCTAAGCGACCGCTGCTGCTCCTCAGGGTCCGGCAGTCGAGTGAAGGTCGAATCGAGTCCCTTGGCTTCCGCTGCTGTTTGAATCTCAGCAGCTTTTCTCAACAATCCGCCGTTGGAGGATGGCAAGAGGACCGATGTGTGCGGCACCCGAATCTGGTCGTTTTCCGTCAGCGGCGACAGGACGACGGTGGCATCCAGCGCGCCTGATGGATTTTCCGCCGACTGAGCGACCGTCTCGTCGGCCCAGCTGACCCCGCGGCCTCCCTCCACTTGCGTAACCAGCGACTTAAATTTTGTAATAATAAATGTTTGTTAATACTTGCGTAATTATTAAATTAAAAAATACGGACAAATGTAGCTCGATGTTAACTCTTTTATTATTATTCTTTAGTCACTTAAACTAGCACACCCTCCTTAAATTTGGTCGATTATTTAATCAAGAAATTTGTTATTGACATAAAAAAATATATAATATAAATTAAATCACGTGATCAGTATTGTCACCAGTATTGCAATCATTGTAATTAAATTAACTAGATATGACTAAAGTAATTATGTTACGTGTAAATGTGTCTGTACAAAGTGAGCGATTCGAGTAGTAGGCGAATTTCCTCATTGGTGAGTGTAAGGTCTAGTCATAGACTGCATAGACACTTACGCACTACACCTGCACTCACCAATGAGGATAATTCAAACTGGGGGGGGCAACACTTATCAATCAGTTAACTAAAGTTGACTGTAATTTAAAGTTCGAAAATTTTAATCTCGGAATAAAGTAAACCCTCAGTTAGCGAGTGTCGGTATAGTCACAGATTTGGCGTCACTTGTGAACTAGACCTACGCTCACCAACCGGCAGGTTCCACATTCAGCTAATCAAGTCAATAGCAAATTATTAATCCATCAATTAACTAGCATAGGTGAATTAAGAAATAGTTCTATTGAAATTTCCTACAAATCTCACTATCGTCTAGTTCGATAATGCAAATAAGTTTGAGGATTCAATAAATAGAATATCAAAACAAATCGAGTACATATTTTCAAGAAACATATTTAAAAATATTAAAATAAGAAATAATACAGAATTTACAGAGATAAATAATAAACGAGATTGCTGCATAATAAAAATACCTGAAATTCTTCCATCACGTAGCTAGACATGTAGTCGGTGTTCTTCAGCAGCAGGTGCGATTCGCGACAGGTTTTCAGCAGCCGGCGTAAAAGCGCCTCCGTCCTATCGCGTTCGTTGTTCTGGGCAGCCAGCGTCTTGTCCAAGTCGATCTTCACCTCCTGGCTTGTTTGGACGGCAACCTTAAAGTAACAAATCCCACATTGAAAGAAATTACATTAGTAACCCCCCTGCTATTACAATTAAACTGTATAATTATTAATCAGTAGTTTATTATTCCCTGCTACTTTTCTTGGAATTCAATTAACAACCTCGAGCTCCTTCATCCTAACAGCGTCCAAGATGAGCTCCTTCAGCGTACTGTCCAGTGGGGAAGTCTCGAGAATCGCCTGCAACTGCTGCTTCTTGGTCTTGTTGTGCGACAACCGGCTTTCCAGTTCGGTTTTCTGAACGTCGATAGCTTCAAGTTTGGGTTTCTGGTTGGCTAGATCGCGTGCCAGGCGCTGTTTTACCTTCTCCACCTTCTCCTGGACATGGAATTTAATTAGTTTCATATTTATGAATATCTCAAGTATTTTTTAATATCAATTAATAAAACTGATGCTTAAATAATTCAGTTTTACTTTCATATAAATCAAGTACCTTGGTAATGCTGATAATGGCAAAACGGTCCAGAGTTTGCTGTTTCAGTAGAATTTTCTGCTTTTCTTGTCGTTCTTTAGCATCGAGGAGGGCCAAACGGTGCCGGATTTCCCGTTCCTCGTGAAAGAGAGCAGCCAGCTGCTGGCGGATGTCCAAGATTTGAGCAGGAATCTCTGCGGAAGCACCTGAAGCTGGTTCCTCCTGACGCTGCTGGATGGATAACTCGGCGGTGCGCAGCTTTTCCTTGGTGACCAACAGTTCGGCGCGCAGCTGCTGGATCTGCTGCTCATACTCCCAGGGAGCTAACTGGAGACTGCGTTCGTTCTTCTTGGCCTATTGAAAACCAAATTCATTGCCAGTTTTCAACACATTAGTTTAAGTTTTAAATGAATTGACCACAATTGCACCAAGATGATTTTACCGTGTTTTTTATCTTCTTGGCTCGTTCAGCGTACTTGAGGGTGTTGTAAGTGTCCTCGAAACTGGTGCCGGAAGGTGAGATGGCGGCTATCATCACAGTCTTGCAGTTGCCGCCCAGAGAATCGCGCAAGAGACGCGTCAGTTTGGAATCACGGTAAGGAACGTGTTTGCGACCCTCGACCAAAGCGTTGATACAGTTACCTGCAAGTTATACCGTTTTTCGTTAAGGTATATGTGAACACGAACTAATTACGTGGTTCACAGGATAATTAGCTTAAATTTAATTGGATTAAAGCGATTTTGAGTGTCCATACCGAGTGCTAACAGGGACTTGTTGATATTGTTGCCTTCCCTGAACCTCTCGCCCACGTGACCTGTGGCACTGCCCCGCTCCGACCCGGCGAGATCAATCAGCGACATCTTGGCCATCTTGACGTGGTTGCGACCAGCAGCCGACCGATCCGTCTGCTTCACCCAGACCTGGAAAACTGCGTGCGAGCGGGAGGATTCGGCATTGTGATCTGTCGGATGCTGCGTCCTGTTCTTGTTCCCGTGTTCCAGAAGGGACAGGAGTTCCTGGGGGCTTCCCGGGCGAGGCATGGTCAAACCGGAGATGGTGATTCCATCATTGCCTGCATATAACAAGTTAGATTCACAGTGATATTTGAACTGATGTGGAAAACAAACCGTTGTCTCGGATGAAAAGAGGCCCCGAATTGCCGAGCAAATCCCGCACGTTTTCGTTGTACACTTCGATATAGGAAACGGCCACCTCGAAGCGTTTTGACGGCTTCAAGTCTTCCATGCGGCGGTATAGCTCCACCAGTGTCAAGAAGGTGATTCCAGGGTTTTCGTGCTTGCCAAGCATTGTGTGGGTCTTTCCCGCGCCAGTTGCTCCGTAAGCGAAAACTGTAACACAGTTCACAGTTAACACCTTGGATATTGAACATCACTGAACGGAACTACCTGAGCAATTGAAGCCATCGAGGACGGAGTCCACTATATCTTTGGTTGTTTCCTTGAAAACTTGGTCGTTCGTGGAATTTTCCCCAAAGACGCGGTGAAACTTGAAGTTCATGTTCTTGTTGACTCTCTTTGTAATGTCGCGGTTGGTCTGACGGCACCCGTGATAGTAGAAGTCCCCGTTGTCCTCGTTAGGGTCGAAAACGAGGGCCTCAGTACTTACCACGTCAATAATGCTCCTGGAAGATCAGCAAAGTTAAAAACAATGTGTAATGTATTGCCAATTATGAAGTTTTATATACCGAAAGTTGGCATTGGTGCTCTCCCGTTCATTTGGAGGTCGCACCCGCACTACGACTCTGATATTCGAATTTGAATCTTCCTGGTTATCTGCAGGTTCCAGTTGGGATGAAGAAACCGTGCTGTTTGACGGGAAACGGCCTCCGAGAGGACGGCCCGTCTTCCGGATGCTTGCCACCATCGTCTCTTATATTCGCCTTTCAGCGCCTTTCCTTTTGATAGCAAACAATGCACTTGTCAGTGTACCAGATTTGGGAAGCGTTCAAAGTAAAACAAAATAACACTTTCTATAACTTACCTACAGATATATTCAAGTATAAAACCAAAGCTGAAACTTACTTGTTAAAATATTAACCCGTCTGTTATTTTACTTGAATTATAAATCTGATATTTGACTGTTAACACTCGTGCAGACAATCGCAAAGATATTCCTCTCCTAGACCGACTGGAGGTGACGGTTATTTTTCGCTGTGAACCCGAAATTCAAACGGCTCCCTGGCACTTGACGCTCATTGGTTATTTTCAAATTGGCGGCGTTGCCACGTTTCCAATTTCCGAGACAACCATTGTTTATTTACCAAAATGTTTTATATTTCATAATTAGTATATATACTTAATTATTCAAGGAGCAATAAAAAAATTGTCTTTTAATTTACATTTTCTTTTATATTTTACATCTTAATTTCATCTTAAAAAACCAGCCACTATGTATGGGGTTACGATTACAATTCTTAATGGACATATTATAATCCGGCTTATTAACAGTAGATTTCGATAATCTTATTACTTATAAGTACGATGAAAGAAAACGGACTTGCCACACCGTGAAACTTGAAAATATAATGAACTCCCTTGACAAAAACAAATTCCTTTGTATTTTATGACGGCGATGAAGCTTGGTTACCCATCCTTGCTTCCGGCGCCTAATCTTTGTTCGTGGAAAATAAAATCAAAATTCAAAAAAATCTAGCTATTACGACGACACTGTTGGGCCACACGGATCAAAAATTAGTTTAAACGATACAGATTGGAACAATTATTTGGAATATGTGTATTTCATTCAGCGAGGAGACCGTCTTTCCGTCAACTTTTTATCGGGGCTGCGAACTGCGGGCAATCTGCTCTTTCAGGACCATGATGCTCTGCCGTTGATCCGGAGGAAGCAGGGCGATCTGCTCGTCCGATAGTTGCAGTACTTGCATAATAAGAGCCGCCTGTAAATCATAAAATGTATTATATTAGATTACATTAATTCTTTATTAACCATATCAATAAAATGGTGCATTAGTCTAAGTCAGTACTTCACGTTGTCAAAGGGACAATACCTTTTCTTGGTCTGTGGATCCTGCCAGTTGACCAGTCAGGTTCCTTCCTGCTGCCGCGACTGCTGGCGAAGGAGCAGCTGCTGGACCCACAGGCTGCGGTCCAGGTCCCGGCATGGGTCTCCCGACCCCGGCCCGCGGGTCTCTGGGCCCCGGTGGAGGGGCTCCAGCTGCTGCGGTGCGAGGATCTCGACGGTCGACGTCACCCATGGGTTGAGGTCCGCGTACGGGAGGTACCGGCGCAGCCGCAGCAGCGGGCGGGATATTGCCTCCCATTGGAGGTTGTCCAGCTAGGACGCGCAAGTCGTGGTCACCGCGGGAGGGTCCCATTCTTAAATCAATATCTTGACCTAAAAATTAATTAATTATAATAAAAATTTTATATAATTGTGATTAGTATAAATGACGCATGTTTATTAAGTACATAAGTGCTTCATAATTATTATCTATGTGACTGGGATTACTATGCTTTACGTGTGCCATAGTAGTTCCAAGTGCTTAAAAATACATTATGTGTAATGTTATAATTATTATGTTGTATATACGCTAATTATAGCTTTAGTACTTAACGGGAGTTACCTGCGAACGGACGGTCTCCAAGGAGGCCTCCTCGAGGTCCCATGGCAGGTGGGCCGGCAGCCATCCCGGGATGTTGCTACAGAGTTGAACATACTTATTTTATTATATTTTATTAGATATATCTTCACTTTTATATCATTATTATCACATAAGATATTATTACTGTTATGCTTATTATTTCTAAATTAAATTAAATAGAGATTATTGTATTTCACTGTTACGTAGGACACTTTATTCCATATGTATATGATTATGTAAAACTAGTAATACTGAATTAGTAACTAACCTGCCACGTGTCATTCTGCATCGGAGGACCGAACCCGGGTCGGACTTGCGGGAATCCCATTGGGGGACCAGGAGGACCAGCGTTAACTGGAGGATGCATAACAAAACCTGCTCCTCCTTCAGGGCCTCCCATGTGTAGATTGGGAGCAGGCCCGTGTCCTTTCTGCAGCATGGTGACGGCAGTGCTCGGGTCGACCACACGCATCACGACGAGGCCCTATGTTAACAATAAGCTTAATCGTACGTCTGTAATTTTAACGGATATCCAAACTGCGTTACCTGGAGCAGGGCGTAAGCCAGCTGTGGATTCTGCAACAGCATCGAGCGGGTCTCGTTCGGGTTGTTTTGAACGCTCAGTTTCATCTGCTTCATCAGCTCGAACATCTGTTCTGGTGGCAATGACGCTACCGCTTTGCTGATGACCTCCGGCGCTTCCGTAGGGTCAATCATTTCACCATACGGGTTTTCTTGCGATTTCTGTTAAGACATAACACTCTCGTGGGAAGATCTACATCATGTGTTTTAGCTAAATAGATGTACCTCTTGCATCAAACTCTGCATTTCAAGTCGCGACTTCTCCGTACATGCGTTGTCCACCCGCAGAGTCCTGCCCGAGATCTCGTAATTGTTGAGGTTCCTCATGGCACTCATGGCCGTCTCCTGGTCGCGGTACTCGCAAAAGCCATAGCCCTTGGGTTTACCCGTTTCTCGATCGTACACGATCCTGGTTAAATTCATTTTCTTCAACGTGTTGAAACATTTAAAACTTTTAACTGTACGTTATACTTGAATGAGACGACAGGGCCAACTTCGCTGAAAATATCCTTCAGTTTCTCTTCGGTGACATCGTAGGGTATATTACCCACTAGAAAAACGATTATAGTATTTAAAACAATGCTATTTTTCATTTAAATATGACGTTACCAAAAACAGATCGGAGCGACTTGTCAATGACATTTTGATCTGTCATTTTTCCTTTCAACTTTTACTTGTGTTACTTGTGATATGTTCAAAACTCTCAAAAACAAGTTGATGTTTTCGGGAGCGACATGCGGCGTTTGCTGTCAACAATGTAAATGAAACCGCAAACCAGAAGATGCGATGTTGCCAAGTTTGCAGTACAATTGCCAACCGAATTTAATTTAATTAGTTACAAATAAAACTACGGTATTGAATACACATTGATATTTTAATTTTTATATCTGACTAAAAGTACGAAGAGGTTGAAATGACAAATTCCGGAAGGAAAATGAATTCTGTATTTTCGTAATGATTCACACATAGATATCTAGAGTTACAAACAAGCCATCTGATCGGAAACGACGCACCAAAGGAAAGGAGATACACGTGTTGCCCACTAAAAACCACGGACATTTCAGAGAATGGCGCTATTTCCCAGCTCTTAGTTTCTCGTGAGCCACAGTAACACCTTCCAGACAAAATAGACTACACCGACGGAAACAACGAGTGCATCCCGCTGCTGCCTGTAATGATGTTCCCGCTCCATGGCCGCCATCCTTCTGTGGAGACGGGTTACCTGTTGTCGCAGCACATACACTTCTTCCGTCAGCTGCGGGGGACTTAGAACTAGCGGGGCTGTGTCACCTTGAAGCGACATAAGAGACGCATTCTGATCATTCCTATCCAACAAACATTAATATGTAATTGATTAACCATGTTACATTGCAGCAACATATATAATGTCATTTCTAATCAACAGTTTAGCCAACATACTTGGAGACAATAGTTTGAGAGTTGTCCAAGACTGCCGCCGCACCGTATTCACTAAGATCTGAATCGTCCGACTCGTGCTGCTGGGGCGTTTCGTTCGAGTCGTGCTGGTTTTCGGCTGGTCGTGGGAAAGGAACCGAATCAAGCGTGATGGTCCTCGGAGGCGTCTGAAAACCACGAGTATAACAGTTTTGATTGTGTGAAACAAGATCGTTTTCATGATCTTACCTGAACACGAATTGTGTGTTTGTCCGCGGGCATGATTGAGTTTTCCAAAGCCAGCTCTCGCGGTGGCGCCCTTGTTGCCAGATGCTTATCCTGACCTGCTACAATGATCCTGTCTGGAACGCTCATGTCGACACGAGGACTAGTTCCCAAACCATTGGGATTCGTTCCGTAGATCCCGTTTGGTGTGAAATCGTCATTGTGATCTGATTCTAGGATTTGGCAATGAATCCTGATTAGAAACTTCTTTGAAAGAAGCTTTTCCCATACATACCACCCATTCGTATATGTTTTGGCACCTGCATCTTGTTGCTGATTTCGGCGGTGAACGAAGGATCATATCGACCGTATTCGCCCATGTCAGTCGTATAATACAAGTTTTATTTGTTGAAAGCCTTTATAGTCTGGTATAACAAAGCTTACTTGAAAACAACAGTTATGACGAAATTATTACGCTTTTGTGTGTTTTGGTTGGGTTTCCTTCTTCGGTCTTCGGTCGATCGAATTTGATTTCGTCCGCTACGGAAAATATAGGCGTTGCCAGTTGTTTACAACAGTCTTTCAGTTGTGAAAAAATTAAATGACAGTCTTATTTCTACTTGGTTAATATCAAGATTTTAATTTAAAGGTGTATATTTCCATAGTAGATACATTATGGGCCCGACATGGCGGTTATAGTTATTGCCTGTGTATTATAATGAAAACTCGCCATATGCAATGCGCCATAAATTCGTGTTGCTGAAGCAAGTTGTCAGTTTTGAACTTTTTATTGAAATTTCGATTTGTGTAAATGGGCACAAACTTAAATTAACATTAAACAGACGAATAATACTGCAATACTTGAGAGGTTATAACAAGAAGGTAAACTACGGTCTGGTGAGCGTGTTCATCTCGCTCATCAACAAACTGGCGTCAGTTTTGTTTGAACTGGGTTTTAATAAGCGGCTCTCTCTTCTGCTGGCCACGATGAAGGTGTCTTTGGCTACTTCGATGGGCCCCGAGACCTGCGGCCTGAACCTCATGCGCGTCCGGCGTAGCGAGTAGTTGTACCCGGTCCACGTGTACCAGTTCACCCCGTCAGCGAAGCTGCGATGAGGGCCTCCAAGGTACCACCCGTTGAGGTTCGAATCGTGGCAGTTACCGTACCACCAACCTCCCTGTAAAAGAATTGCACACGCCATTGGAGTCGCTAAAGATGCTGTAGAGGGAACTATGTGCCTAATTACTAGTTCAGACCAGAAACACTAGATGGTGCTAACGGTTACCTTGTACAACCTGGCGCAGCTCCGTTCTGCGAATTCGCCATCCCTGTTGTCATTGTCGACGTCAAACGTAGAGAAAGGCAGTCCATTGTGGCTGTACAAGGAATCTCCAGCATTCCCGTAGTACAGGCTCTGGTGGTAGAGTCTGTAAGCGTCCCGTTCGGAGCCTATGCGGAAGGAACGGTACCTAGCGAACCTCTTGTTTCCACTCCAGTCTTCCAGGTCGATGGCCAGTTCATAACTAGTCTGGTTATCAACGTTGGTAAGGGACCACAGAAGAATGTTGCCGAGCCAGTATTCTCGGTCAAAGTCTCCAAAGCCTACTTTGTAGTCTTCCCAGCCTCTCATAAAATTCTCGTGAGGTTCGACGTCGTCCCGCACCTGGAACACAGTCCATCCGCCACCTTCAGTCTCCAGATCGCAGTAGACCTTCCACGGGCCCTGTATCAAGTTGGGAGGGTGGATTAGGTACAGTCCGCTTTTGGAAGCACCCTGGGAAGCCTGGATGTCGTGACAGCTGGTACCCACATGAAATGACTCTGTGTTAAAGAGGAGCATTATTATAAAGCAGTTAAATGATCGACACAGATAGATGGTTTCACAATCTATAGGAGTTCCAAAGTAGGCCAAAAACCCGCAGTCAATCTACTTCAAACTCTATTGTTGCTTCAACAAAGACGAGCTTGTTAGGTTTACCGAAGTTGTAACTTTAACTTGCTAGGTTAAAATTTAAAACGGGTTTATGGAGAGAACAAGTGGAAACAAGAAACAACGGAAGTCGGGAGCCACGGATTCGAACGTCAACAACTAGCTCGGTGCAACGTTGCCAGTTTTACTTCAAAGATTCGCATTCAAGTTACAGATCGGCTGCTGCATCAACACCCAATTACTTTATATACTTAAAACCAGCGTATTTTACTCTACTTACAGTCATTCTTTTGAGTTAAATTTATATTGTGTTTAAAGAATTCATTTTACTTGTGAAATCTAGAACGGGTCTGGTTCTCGTGCCAGTGCTGTTAGCTAAATTCTCGCTTTCCGTCGAAACAGGTTGAGATTCAGACAAAATTTGTCGAACCGTTGATCTCAGCTTGGTTATGGATAGTCCGTCACCTCCTGACATATCCGTATCACTTGCAGGTCCGATTGAGTTTGAGTGGGCGCCTTCATCCTGAAACATGTGCAGTCTTATTACCTCGAACTGTACGTGCAAGGTACAGATTCGTAGATAGAAAGGTAGGTAGACAATTAGAAGTATTTAAAAAAAATAGGAAAATAGATAGATATATCGGTTGATTGAATTGAACGATAAGAAAGTAGGTAGGTGGGTAGGTATGTAGATGGATAGATAGATGATTGATTGACTGGAAAGAAGGTAGGTAGGTAAACAACTGGGCAGGTAGGTACACCTACCTATAGGTAGATAGGTGGATAGATAGATGAAACGATAGTTAGATAGGTAGACGGCTAGATAGATATATAAATACACAGAGAGACAAACGGATAGATAGACTGATAGATAGGTACAGATAAGTAGATAGATAGATAGAAAGATGATACATAGTCAGAAGATAAGTATAGGCAGGTAGGTACATAGGACAGGTAGTTCAATGACCAATACCCGATCACGCAGATAGATAGGTAGATAGATAGACAGTTAGGAGTTAGATAGGTAGTGAAGTAAAACCGAGCTACTCACATGCGTCTGCCCAAACACTACCGCAACCGCACCGAGTACGAAGCCGGTCCAAACACAGCACCGCATTATGTAAAAATACGGAAAAATACCGAAGCGCCAGCTTCCTAGGCGTCTACAGCAATCGAGATAACCAAGACGCACTGAGGATTGACAGGCAATTCACGGGCCTTTTTATAAGTTCTCCACGACATAATAATAGCTTCTTTAAAGGAGAGCGTCACTGGTGAGTGGCTTATCCGACGGCACACAGCCCCAGTCAAAATAACGGGACATTTTTCTATTTATTTAAGTCTCCATGAAAAATAGCGCCGATAAAACAAAAGCGTCCTCCATGTTATTCAGGACACAATGGTTCCGCACCGCTCGCCCCGCGGCAAACGCAATTAAATATGTTTATCTACCGTTTAAGCATCTATTTACGTCTCATTAATCAACATCTAATACCCCTTAATAGCCTTCCCGTTTAGTTCGTACAGCTGCGTCGGTAATTATGTCTAGGAAACTATCATTACCGATACATCATTGTCTATTGATCTGATACATCAAATAGTACAGCAATGCAATGCTATCAGGTTAGATATCGTTATAAATCCTATATCGGTCACCTCTAAACATAATAACCATTATAAAGGGGGGGAACCGCGGTTTTTTAATCTTTTGTAGGAATCTAACAACACTGTTCTTTTGTGTATTCAAGGCAGTTGCACACGTGCCACTTATCCAATAAGACATTCTAGAGTAAACGGGGGGGGCGGGGGAGGGTGGAAAGTAAACAAAAGAGCAACAAAAGAAAAACTAAAACAGAATGAGGACACCGTTTACAAAGGAAGTGGACACACCGAATTGGGTAACGTCATTTTTCATTTTTTATTTTTATATGTTTATATTTATTATTTCTTCCTCTTTGTTTCGTGTGCCCAGAAACTACGGTACAGTTGTTGTTGTTGTTGTTGCTTTTTTCCTCGAAAAATCCAATCTCGCTCTGTAACCATTAGCTTCACTTGTCTTTACTCTTGACCAAGATGGACTTGACGTCTTCGGCGTCCAGGGTCTCGTACTTGATCAGAGCCTCGGCCAGCATCTTGTGCTCCGTCTGGTGCGCTTTGAGAATCGCCCTGGCACGCTCGTACGATTCCTGTAAATATCAGAAATAACTCAATTTATCCATCTATTCAACTGATTTATTGTCACGTGTTGACATACTAAACTTTCAGTTAACTAACTTTAAAATTGTAAGAATTATTTTTTTATAAAGAAACCTGAAGAAGACGTTTAATCTCGGTGTCGATAAGCTCGGCCGTCTGCGGACTCAGGTTGTTGACGACGACAAAGGCCCCGCTGTTTTCGTCGTAGGTGCGGAGACCTACTTTCTCCGACATGCCCCACTCTTTGACCATGTGCGTTGCCAGCGCCGTTGCTTGCTATTTCAATACCAATAAAAATTATCATCCGAATTCAGATTAATTTTTACTACTTGCAGGCTAATTATGTATGGCTAATTTATCTTTTTCTAGCAGGATTAAACTGTTTAATTTTACTTTATCCTAATTATATAAGTTTAAGTAAGAAAACTTGTCTATAAGTTCACCTTGAGGTCGTTGGACGCTCCCGACGTTATCTTTTCAATGCCAAAGATGAGCTCCTCGGCCGCTCTTCCTCCCATCATGACGTCCATCATGGCGAGCATCTGCGACTTGGTCACGTGATATCTCTCCTATTGGAGAATAAGTATAAGTATCCGCACAACCTCTGATGGTTAAATTGCTATACAGTTATTAAGTGATTAAGCATTGCTATTACGTCATTTAAATATGCGAATAACAAACAATAATTGAAAAACGAACCTTCTCGGGGATGTAGGCGGTGTGGCCGAGGGACGGTCCTCGGGGGATGATGGTCACCTTGTGCAGCGGGTGCGCGTCTTTGGTGTAGTGAGCGACCAGCGTGTGTCCACCTTCGTGATAGGCGGTTATCAGGTTGGCTTCTTCGTCCGGGATGCGGGACTTGCGCTCGGGGCCCATCAGCACCTTGTCGCGAGCTTCCTCCAGGTACTTCAGCGTCACATGGTCCGCTCCGTCGATAGCCGCACGCACCGCTGCCTACTCCGTACAATGTAAACCAGATTAAGAGTTTAATTTCATCTTTGAAGGAGTCGACCGTACCTGGTTGACGAGGTTTTCTATGTCAGCCCCAGTGAAGCCTGTCGTCCCGCGGGCCAGGAGATCGATGGAAACGCTGGGGTCGACTTTCACCTTCTTTAAATAGTGTTGAAGAATGTCCTTCCTTCCACTAAGATCTGGTGGAGGAACCTGAATTTCAACGTCAAATCGACCGGGACGCAGGAGGGCCTTGTCCAGATCATCACGTCTGTTCGTCGCGCCAAGAACAATTACACCTGCGATGCAACTGTATTATGATTGCGCGAAATTTAACACTATTAATCGATTAAAAAAAACCTTCATTCTGGTGAAACCCATCCATTTCTGACAGCAACTGGTTAATTGTCTGATTGGCGTAAGGATGAAGTACAGAATTTGTCCGCTTGGCACCGACCGAGTCGATCTCGTCAATGAAAATCACGCAAGGAGCCCTCATCTTAGCCGCTTTGAAGAGGTCCCTAACTCTGCGCGCCCCTTGGCCAACCAGGATTTCGTCGAATTCCGGTCCTGCAGCGTGGAAAAACGGGACTCCCGCTTCACCAGCGACGGCACGGGCGAGTAAGGTCTTCCCCGTCCCCGGCGGTCCCACGAGGAGGACTCCTTTGGGAAGTTTCCCACCCAAACGGGAAAACTTTTCAGGGTTTTTCAGAAACTCCACAATCTCTCGGAGTTCCTGTTTCGCCTCCTCGACTCCTTGGACGTCCTGAAACGTTACAGTGATGTCCTCGGGAAGGACCTCGTTGCCACTGTTCACTGACACGCGGAAGAACGATCCACCACCTAAAGAACCTGAAAGTTCCTCACACGAAAATACATTTACTTAATTATGATTAACTTTATGTATATCCCAAAAGGACATATTCTGAATTGTTCATATGCATAATTTTAAATAGACGGAATGATTCCGTAAATACCTGTTAAAGAGAAGAGGATTGCGATAAAGACTATAATCGCAAGCACGTTCTGAATCATCTTCAATGCGCGGGTTGCTCGGCCGGGCACTTTCTGTGGATCCGCTGCGAGGTAGCCTTCGGCGAAGGCAACTTTGAGGCGACTCTGCTCTTCATTGCTTAGCGAATCTTGAATCAGCAAACCTGTATTGAAAAGCCCTTGTAATGCTTGTAATAGCTTAGCTGACTACTGACCAAAATGTACCTTTCAGTTTATCGCTACTCTGGGATTCGTGTAACGCCCGCTGCCTCTCTCTCGTACTGTGAAGTCCGAGGCCCGATCTTCTCGCCGCAAAACGTTCTTTTAATCTGTCAGTTACCGAAGTCCCATCCAGCGAGAGAACGTTGGAACGGTACGTTTTGAAAGTACGACGGGGAACGTAAAACGTCATAGGTTGCTCCTTGACCAGGCTGCTGTACTTATTCTCAAAGAAGCTGTCGGCGGACACATGAGACTCATACCAATTGCCTTTCCTTGCGTTTCTGATTTGGCTAAAGAGGGGAGATACTTTGGCCAAAGCATTTTCCAGTCGAAGAGTGTTACCGCCTGGAAGGTCGACGAACACTCGAGCTGCCTGAAGTTGAAATTTGAATTGAGTTTTGCTTGCTTCTACTGTACCTGGTTGATAATCGACTTACATGTTTAATACTGTCGGAGAACGGGATCTCAAATTCAATATAGTCTTTAGATTTAGCCGAGTCTGTGATGTTCGTCCGGGATCTGTAGCTCCCCGATGTTGTTGGCCTGCATGACGCCAGGAACTGTGTTGCTGATGTCAAAACCTGCGGAGAAAATTGGATCATAGCTATTATATGTACGCGTTCAGCGCCACTTAAATTCTTATTTTACTTATTATGTAACAAATAAACAGGTACACTAACAAACATTCAAAAATACGTCTACGTGCGGCTGTCTAAGCATTACGTAAACACTGGATGCGTTAAAAAAACGGATTTTCTGATAAATTTTCTAAGACTGGTTATTCAAACCTGACTCTGTACACACGTCACCGTAAACATCCCTGTAATTGTATAGCTTCTGAGGAAAACAGAGAATTTCCCTGCAAGTTGAATCCAAATATCCAAATCAAAGCAGACTATCCCAAAAATGAGTGCCAAGTTTCTTAATTTTATCTTCTGCAACACATCGTAATCTAACGCCACCTAGTAGCGCCCATGTTAACTAGTTAACTATAGTACATGATAATATTTCATCAAGTACGTAAGCACAGGTACATATTGCCTAAATTAAATTACACTTACCTTATTCAAAGGCTAGTTTCAATTTTTTTATTTAAATATTTTTTAGTATTTTGCATGACACGCACATTTTATCAGTTATTGAGGTCAATAAATCTACTTTATATTCAAAACTGTAACTAAGTTGCACCAAAACGTTGCGTAACCAGTTGTATGATTTTAAGCTCGGCCTGCTGTCGGACTGAACATTCAACACAGCGTATTTCCCGCCAAAATTTAAATCTGCTGCTCAACTGATCATTAGAGGGTTCGGTTTCTTTTCCTTGGTACAAAGGTTGTAACCATGAGATTAAGTTTATTTCTCTAAGTAATTTGAATATCTATTATGCAAAACAATATTGTGTACTTTTCCATTCGTTTCGTTGGTACAGGTATCACTAAATATATCGGGATTATATATCTTTTGCAAGAAGGAATCGAGGTATACATCGCCCTGAACTACACACTACTTCCCCGTGTAATGCCAGAATGAAAAATTAAATAGTCCACCCGCCATCGATGATGAATTCCGTGCCCGTGGCATACGCTGACTGTAGATTTTATAATCAGATAGTTAAGTGTCGGAACGATACATATGGTATGGGATTATATACTTCGTCTGATGCCAAGTACACGCATAGCTTCGCAATCTCTTCAGCAGTTCCCAATCTGCCCATGGGCTGTCTAGCTATGAAATCTTCCATGGCCTACACAATGTTTTCTATTAGTAAAGAAAGACGTTAAGAAGAAACTAAACCGTGGAACCTGTTCGGGATTCCCCGTCGCAGCGACCCGCTCTCTGTAACTTGGTGTGTCCACAGTCCCTGGGCAAACCGTGTTGGCTCGGATTCCATCCTTAACGAAGTCGCTGGCTATCGAGCGAGTGAGACCGATGACAGCTGCTTTTGACGCTCCGTACGCACATCGATTAGGAACACCTGTATTAACAACCATATCAACAATCCTCCCAAACCGTTTGTTTGACTACCTTTGATGCTGGACGCAACTGACGACATGTTGATGATGACGCCGTGCTTCCTCGAGATCATCTGCGGAGAAATGTTAGTAAACTCAATCATTCACCAATGATTTCGGGATTACGTTGGGTAAAAAGGCGCGACACATGCTGTACATGCTCTTCACGTTGAGATCAAAAGTCTTGTCCCAGGTCTCAGGCGTACAGTCAAGGATATTGCCGTGAGGAACGTACCCAGCACAGTTGAAAAGAATGTCCACGTCAGGAAATTCCCTCGTAATATCTGAAACGTCCTCGTCATTGGTGACGTCCAGCTGCGTTACAGTGATGCCTGAATGACCGAACATTGCTACCATTCATAATACTTGCTGCTGCTTAAAAAAAAATACCTGGGAACTCATTTAATTCTTGTAGCTTTGACAAGTTGATGTCAGTGGCAATGACACGGGCACCTTCCTTCGCGAATGCAATCGCAGTAGCTTTCCCAATTCCTTCAAATATTCAGCGACCATCATGTTGAGTAATTAATATTGACATTACACAAAAGAAGAAAAGGGCGAAAACCTTGCGCCGCAGCTGTGACTATCGCAGTTTTGTTTTTCAGTCGTTGAGGCGCCATTTTTCTGGGCTTCAGTTCATTGTTTGTAAACAAAGCGTCGAAGTCGCGTGCGGTTGAAACCGGAAATTCAACGGTGGCCATTCTTGGAACTATTCATCTGCTATTGTTGCACCTACAACTATAGTTTATTGTTTAAGTTAATTGATAACTCCAGGGTTGAAGCCTTGAACCAAAACTTTATTAATAATCATCAGAAAATATGCGTTATGTACAAAGTTAAAGAGGCAAATGGAATAGATTTGAAAACGGTTTCCAAAAACACCGTGAAGGTATTTAAAAAAGAAAATATATTGAAAACACACTCAAGGCACCTTAAGGAAAACTACTACTGAAACTTGACCAAAATATTCACTAAACTAGAAAAATAAACAATTTGTTGGATACCTATTAAGTCATGGGAACCGCGAGAAAATGATGACAAAGAGGGGGAAAAACACTTCAGCCATATTTCCAGATGGCAAAAATGTCGACACAAACACTCAATATCATGCTCGATATTAATAAATAAATAGGAAAAAAAAATTAAAAGTGCAGATAGGCAAGGGGCGGAAAGCGTGCGTGATTGTTTATGTATAATAGACAACTTGGGACACCCGCAGCAATTCAACTGCGGACACAGTCGTACTGGACGGAAGATTAAATGGACAGCTTAAAGTAACAGACGGGACGGGGGGTTCTGGTAAAACAGACACTTCAGTGACATCAATCCCACTCCCCGTAATAAGTCGCTCGAGACGGAGTCAACGGAACGTAACTGCGCGGGATCGGGAGACGACCGTAGATGCGGGAGTAAGCTGAGTCGGCGAGGTCCGATTCTGTCATCAACAAAGAAGATTCATATTAGGTTCACCCAATTTCAAACCATATCCTCAAACCAGTCTATTAGAAAGCTGCTGGCATCTTAATTGCCCGCAGGGTAAAAACGTTAATTAGCAAGTAAAGTCGAAGACATAGACTTAAGAACCCTTGTGCCAAATACGGCATTGCTTTGATGTCTTTCTAAGGATTAGCAGTATTCTGTTTAGCCCACATCCCCACAGACTGTTTTCGGACTTGAATTGAAGCCCTGAAAAGCCATTAAAAGGCTTTCAAAAGCCTGTTGCAGTGACCAGCTTTGGCAACACCTTTCAAGGAAATAATCGTCAATTTCCCTTTCAAATGTTGCGAAAGTTTCGAACCAAGGTTACCTTGTCGACACGACCATTAAGAGTGCTAGCTTACCTATGAAGAGATACATGAAAACCAAACAGGGCGAGCGAAAGTTTGCGTGTGTATAACAGTTTTTCTCAACCCCATCATGCATTCCAATAGTTTTCCCATTCAGAATCTAGAAGAAGACAAAAACAACATAACACTTGATTGGCTACAGTATACCATACAACACCTAAATACACAAGTCCCGTCACCAGTCTTCTAAAGTTACGTAGAAGAGTCAATGTTGTAAAGTACCTTTGAAGTAAATCTAGTTTCGTCTAAGTAGTCGAGTTGCACAAGTCGGTTGTCGTTATTGGTCTAGCTGCTGCACGGGTGGCTCAGTGTTCGCAACGATGGAGCTCGTCGTTTATGCACCGAGGCCGTCGACAGAGTCGCAGTGTCTACCAGAATCAAGTCAGCAAACACGTTCGTTTCAACACGTCAAACACTATTGGTCAGCAGGTGTTTAAAAAGTCAAACCGTCAAAAGGTCAGGAGGTCAAACACGGGTCAGGGAAGCAGAGAAGGGAGACTCACCTGCACACACGGGTTGGGGAGGAACCCAAGATGCGGGATTGCGTTCGAAAGGATAAGCTTTCCATAACCGGTGTATATCGGGAGTAGTGCTGGACGACAGAGAGGCTGCACCAAGAGAATAACTCTTATTTACAAAAACAAGGCCATAGATACCAATCCAGGTATTTAAAAAACACCATAATGAATCTATCAGAAAAGTACCCAGAAGGTCCAATGCCATAAACTAACAACAACAACCATGAAAAGGAATAAGAAATAACGACAGTAGTCTCGCTAGATGGCGTCGTCACTCTAAAGTTTGGTCAGTGATTGCGACATCTAGTGGACAAACTGTGCAGACATTGAGCAAACTGAGGTAAACGTGGCGTTTACCGCTTAAAATAACCGTGCATCATTCAAAAGTTGACTTTTTTCGACAGTCCAGAGATACCAGGAACCACCTTTTGTGCTAATTGTCTTGGGGGGAAAAGCTCTCAAGAGGTGCGAGGTTCGTTTATAACAGGGTGTGGTGAACTTAAATGACTGTGAAATTCGCAGTTTTTTTTGTAAAGAATTAAATTATAAAAACTGAATTGTACCCATTCCGCTGTCGTAGCTGCGAGAGTGCCACATCATGGCCTGCTGAGAACGGTCCATGTGATTGTGGAAATTGCCGGCACTGGCGACGTGATTGAGCTTCTTGTTCTCGTAGATTGCCTCCTTGTTATTGTTGTTGTTACTATTGTTGCCTTTGTTTTTGGCGAAGTTGGGGACGCGGGCCCGAAGTCCGCAGTAGTACGGGTCATCTGTTGTTTTTTAACCCGGCGAGGGAGGGAGAAAAATAAAGTTCAGTCGTTAACCTCTTAACTGACACTCTACTGAATGTTTTGTGTAGAACTGGTAACCGCAGAGTAGTTTTTTTTAAACAATGGCCGGCAGATAATAGATTTTCACGGTGCTAAGTGATAAAAAGTGAACGTTTTTTTTTACCGTATTTCTTCTCGGGGATCTTGTCCTTGCTGTTGCGAGTCGTCGGGAAGGGTTTGAATCCATTTTCATCCACTTCATCATAATCGGGCTGTTGGGAAAAAAAACACATGACATTGCATTGCAAGAGATTGAAATCCACATTGCTCAATATTACCTTGGGAATGTTGGATCCGTAGATTCCATTGTCCCTGGGTGGCAGCTTGGGCGGTTTATCGTTGGTCTTGCGGTCTTTAGCCGGAGTTGTACCGTTGTGGGAGCTTCCGCTGGATCCGCTCCCGGCAACACTGTATGGATCCTCGTCGGGGATGGGGATACGAGGTCGGTTGCGGATGTCGGAGCGCTGCTTGACCGGCGGTAGTTTGGATTTGAGCATATCCATGGCCACCACGTTGATGATCATGATCCAGATGGGGCAGTCCAGGGTTTCGGTCTCGTTCTTGACGAAGGCCAGCGATGAGATGCACTGCAGCTCCAGCTTGCGGCGATCGGGGTAGGCGCGCTTCAGCTCGCGAGAAACGTTCTGCTGGAACTTCTTCATGTCGAAGAGCTGGATGAGGAAGCAAAGATTATATAGTGCTACTGCAAAGTGTCTAGAGGCTTTAGTGTACTATAAGCAGTCGAGTGGAATAGTACTATAGTTGATAGTTTGTTGATTGTTGTTTGTGTCAAGTTCTTTACATCGATACAGTACATAACCTACCTATCTACCTACCTAGTATTTAATTATCTCTCTATCTACCTATCTATCTATCTATCTATCTATCTAATCCACCTTTCTTTCAGTCTACCAATCTGGCCATCGAACCGCCCGTATCAGAAACTAGTAAAATAAAGTCGTTAAATCGCCTAACTAACCTCCTTTCTACTTGGCAAACACTGCACAAAAAAATTGAGATGAATGAAGCGAGATAAGCTGTTATTACCAACGAAAGTTTCTGGGTTGGCCAACCTTGAGAATCTGGCTATCTTGTTTATTTCTATTTTTTATTCGTATCTTAAAGAAACCTGCGCCAACTTCTCACGCTTTCTACTCGCATTAAGCGCACTGTTTACCAACAGGTTTGTATCTTTCAATTAGAAATTCTATTCTGTTATCAGAGTTCAAAGAGCCTGTTGAAGGTTATCAAAAGACTTACGACGACTCCCTTCTCGTATTCCAGTGCAGCCTGCGGCAGTTTCATAATGTCGTTGCCGATGCTGTTTTCTTCGGTGGTGTTTTTCACGTAGACGTTGGTCTTGCTGACGCGTTTAACCAGAATGTTCCCCGCGTTGTCCATGCGAACTTTAATGCCCTGGCCAATGTGGCGCTTCACCTCGTCGGCGCGCTGATCGCGAAGCGGGTTGTCGAACCCGTTCAATCCGATTCTGAAATTCGACAAACAGTAATTAGCCGGGACGAAAACCGCTATTAACGGGGGGGGGGGGAGGAGACAGGAGAAAGTGATACACAGGTAGATAGACGGGTAAATAGATAGTTGGATACATCGACAAATAGATAGATAATCAGTTAGTTAGATGGACTGTATGGTTGGCTAAAGTAGATATACAGTTAGAGTGATAGGTAGGTAGATAGATACAAAGATAGTTGGCTAGACGGATAGATAGTCAGGGTGATAAATAGATAAACAGATGAAAAGACAGATGGATGGATCACGTAGATAGACAGATAGATAGATTGGTAGATACGTAGGTAGGTAGGCAGGTAGATAGATACATGGATAGATAGATAGATGGGTAAATAAGATGGATGGAGAAGTTACCGGTAACCGTCGAAACCATCATCGCTTCCGTTGATCTGGATGGCCGGTGCGCGGGCGTACGCCTTGGCAACGCGCCGGTTGCGTTCCATGACAATCAGTTTGGCCCAAATCTCATCATCAATCTGGTGCCACTTGTCCAGGACTTCTTGGATGTGGTCCTAATAAAACAAACATCGCCAATGATTAGCAATCATAGTATAACATGCACTCGCGTTTAACACCCTAGCTTCCTAAATGTCCTCAGGGGCACAAATAGCCTCCTGAGGGCAACTTATTTCATGGAGAACTCGAAAGTTGATGTAATAAAGCCTTCATTACTTTCATAATATAGTAGCTGGCTTCCTATTTGCCCTCAAGGCAAAGATATAGTCAAAGGGCACATTCCAAGCCAGCTTCCCTCCTGGACACGATGGTTCAGCAACTTGACCTTTTCACCTCCCGTTATACGAAATTTCACGTCTCCCGTAAAAGAACCGTGTCCGTTATAGTTTAAGGAAAAAGTTGTTTATAACCCTGAACCCGGTAGAAAAACATCCCCCCAATAAGGAATTTAAACGGGGTTTTAAATTTTAAGAAAAGGAAGAGGAAAACGGCTATAAAACGTCCTTAACAAAAATTGCATCTTAAATTTACACATTTTCTCCCCTTCGAGGGTAAGAAGAACCAGAGGGAGAGAGCATCTAGATCCCGCCTGGCTTCGTGTGGGGTCCACACAAATGCATTTTTCTTCGTCTATTCCGTAATCGTTCGAGTTTTCTCCTCAATAAAGGACCTGCTGTGAGGGTGTATATGGGCGACCGGCAAAACACACCCACCCGGACCAAAATTTATGGGCTTCAGACACTGGTAGGGTCCCATCCTTTTTTTCTAACCCCTTACAAGCTGCCATTCCACGCTGTATGTGTTGTGCGTGAGATATGGACCAATGCATTTTGAAAATGGGAAATCAAAGGCTAAAAGAGGGTAGGTATGCACTCCCTCTTGTTCTTCACATATATAGCCGGGGCGGTTTATTAAAAACTTCGCAGGGGAAAGTGTCTCTTCGCCTTTCTACTACCTTAAATGGTCATCAAACAGATCCTCAGGTCTTGTGCTGTTGACCTTTTTATAATCTTTCGACGAAGCAGATATTATTTCCCCTCGGTCCCGCGGCTCTGGTGATGCAGCTAAAATGACCGGGCAGAGTGTGGAACTTTCTCCAAATAGAAATAGACTATATGGCCGCTTATTACATGAGCAAAACAAAATGGCCGACAGTGGCTCATTTATATGCACGTGTGAGTAAAGCGCAACTTTCCAAAATGCAAATGGACGCTCTTGTTGTGGGTTCTGTCTACGAGGAAAAAGCAGGGAAGACGACCCAGCAGAGATGTCACTCGGAAGAGGTTTCACCATCTTTAAAAAACCCTCGTAATTTAGTTAAATGTTATATAAATTATTCTCAAAGAGTCCTAGAAATTAGTTTAACTAATTCAACCTAGCAGTGTTAAATATCAGTAAAGGTAAAATATTCAACTTATTTGTTTATATCACCATAAATGCAAATGGCGAACAAACATTTTATATTTAAATATTATGTTTCAAAGATAAAAACAGAGATTCTTGTGGTTTTCCAGGAACAACCATAACCCAACAAACAAGCAGGTCAACAAACATAGTTGGAAACTTTTGTTCCATATTTGAACGAACAAACATCAAACAACCAAATCAAACCGTGAATTCGTAGCCTTGATTGCCTTCTCTAAGAAACAAACGAGACTGACCGAACTAGTAATCGAACAAACAACCTAAACTTCAATGGTTGCTTATGAACTAACAAACAAACATCAAGCAACCAAACTAAACCGCGAATTAGTAGTCCCCATTGCCTATCCTAAGAAACAAACGAAACTGACCGCGAACAAGCAATCAAATAAACAACCAAAACTTCAGTGGCTGCTTACGAACCAGCCAACAAACAAACATTCAACAACTAAACAAAACCGTGAATCAGTCTTTTTAAGCCAGTTCTGAGAAACAAACTCAACTGACTGAACAAGCATTCCAACAAACAACCAGCTGTTTGATAGATGTCTATAAATCGACCAACAAACAACCAAACAGAACCGCGGACAGGTTGTTTTCCCAAATTCGCCTTAACTAAAACTCAAGTGATTGAACAAACAATCCAACAAACAACCAGAGAATGAAATATTTTTCTTCACTGTGGTTGTTGGGAACCGACCAACAAACAAAGCAAGGAACAAACACGCCGGTAATCCAATCAACTAAATGGCAATATCCCAAGTTTTACGGGAAAATTACCAAAAACCCGTTATGCATTTAGGACATTGTCACATGTCCAAAAGTCGCCAATTAATTTCCTTGTCCAGTTTGATGAACAAACTCGTTTCCAATTAAACAATTTTTTTTTTTAAAAGTCAAAATTTCCAAGTTTGTGAAACGTTGGAAAGCAAAACTTTCGAAAATCCCAATCAAAACAGATTAAAATAATTAAAATATCCACACACGGGCAATTATCCTGCTGAATGTTAAACGGAGCCCGGTCGTTACTTGTTGAAAATCGTGGTGAGGGGTTTCTTGCATTCTAATGGCATCTCTCGATTCGGGGTTTCACTCGCGCACTTTCACTTGCGGACGGAAAGAGCAACGACCTGCTGCTCGTGTGTTCGCCTCCCATCATTGTCAATTTTTTCTCTTCCTTTTTTATCCCTTTCATTTTAGTCTTTATTAGTCATACTTTATTTAGATTTTATTTAAATGTCTATAAGTTTCATAATTAAATTGATATCGCTGATAGTATTGTTAATATGTTACTTAAAAGTCTATTATTCGATAACTTTATTTACAAACAATCAACTGGTTAAAACGTGTCATATTTCTGTACTGTAACAGTATACGCAACGCAAACCCCCACATGACTTTCGACATTGACCATCACAACGCAGCGACACCGGGTATTATTTACTCCCACCCCGTCAAACCGCCATATTTGGTCCTTCGTGACCGGAATGAAAAGAACGATTTCCACAACGTGGGGGGATTTTTTAAAAAATAACTATGATTATTTGTATTCTTATCGTCCAACTCACTTGCCAGTCGGCAGTGACTCACCCACGCGTCCCCTGTTTTTTTTTTTACATTTTCAGTTTCTAAAGAAAGGGAAAAGATGGTGGAAAAATGGCGGAAGCCAAATTCTGACATTTCCAAAAGTCACTGACCGCCGAAATGTGGGAAACTCTTGGCCAATCATAATACAAAAATTATTCAATAAATACTTAAATAGATTAACAACATGAAGTAAATGATAATTACGTCAAAATAGCGAGATTTGCTTAATTAAAGATTAGGTGTTTTTTTAAGAGGCATGAATCGCGTCTCTCTACCTATCTTTTAAATGCTACACAGCAGACGACGTTTTTTTAGCTTCTTTGTCGAACGTGTGACCAAACATGGACATGATATACAGCATTGCAAAGAGAAGCTCTTTGGTTCCCCCCCCACCTCTTTTCATAGCGTAATTTATTCTTTTAATTATGTTTGGCTAATTAAGGTGATCATTATAAAGATAACCTGAAATACAATGTCTCACTGAAATTAAATAGAATCAAGTATAGAATTGCATTTATTTAAAAAAAGCCAATATTGAATACATAATGGATGCTATTGACCAGTTGGGAAACAGGATTATCTAGTCTCGTCACGCCAGTGACGAGATGGAAAAAATTAAGACAAATGTCGACAAGTGAATTACATCTATTTAAAAAAAATCCCGTGAAAAAAATCAAGGTGAACTGCTTCACATGTCCGAACATGACTTATCATACTTTTTAAACTAAATTACTTCTTTACTTGTAATTTTTCTATTAGATTTCCGGTCTGCTGCTATACAGATATATCATTGTAATTAAAGCTGAAACTGAATAACGAAGCCTCGTTAATTTATAACTTATTAAATGACTCGAGGAGTGTGATTCTTGTCAGCGAATTTGAATCTCTGGAGATGTAAAATTGCGCAACAGTGATAAACTTTCCTTGGTGTGTGTATCAAGGCCGCATATACAAAAGCTTGGAGCTGTTAGCTATTGTCTTTTTCACTATCACTTTTTGGACCGTCTCCAGCTATTTCCCTTTACATTTACGGCGATTTTACATACAAGGTTATAGAAGAGATCTATATATATATATATATATCTCGTGTACTAGCCTTTTCAGTGGACTCTTATGGGAGTCTGGTTTCCTTAACGGTATAGCGGAGATACTGGACCTCATTAAGCTGAGTTAATTAATCGTACTATTTTTTTATAAAACTATTTTAGCTCAAATCATTTTTTTAAATTACTTTAATTTAAGTCAGTTAAGAGAAAAACAGCAAAATAGAAAGATAGAAAATATAAAAAAGGGAAAACGACGCTTTTCGACGATTCATTTTTTCCCCGAACCGCCAGCGACTTTCGACCTTGTTCCAGTTTCGTGCGCCGTAACCGAAATGTTCCAGTTCCAGGCTGCACGCACGATTCACACATTAACAGTTAACCAGATTCAGGCGCGTCAATTCTCATTTTAGTTATAATATTAACAAATCTATCTATATCTCTCTATCTATCCTAGCTGTATCTTTATATTTCTGTTCGTTTGTCCACCTTCTAACTTACGTAATTATCCATCTATCTACCCACTATGTCCACCTATCTATCCGTCTATCTATCCATCTATCTAACTATCTGTCTATCCATTTATTCGTCTACCCAGCTATACATATCTACGTAACTATGTACCTATCTAACTGTCTTCCTATCCATCTATCTACCTAACGATCCATCCATCGATTCAACTTCCACCTATCTAAAATAGCCTTGCTATATACTATAATGGCGGTTTGACAGCTAAATAACGACGTCATTATCAATGTGCGATTTGAAATGAGATGCACACGTGCGTCTTGTATATTCTTGTCCCGATGTCCAAAAAAATAAAACAAAAAAAGGAGAAAAACGAGAAGTTTCAGGGACGACCAGTTTTTACTCTCGACCGGCGAAACGACTACGCCCCAAAGAGTTGCACGAATTCTTCTTCTATTTGACTGTTGCACATTTTGGCGACATTCTTATATTCTTCCAGTTACCCTCATTATCAAAATGTTGTAATTTGTATAATATACAAATCTACCTACCTACCTATTTATCTATCTATCTATCTGTCTATCTATTTATCTATATATCAATCTACCTATCTATCCATCCATCTAGTGATCTGTTTGACTATTTAAATTAATAGATAGTGAATTAATTAAATAATTAAGTAAATAAATAAATCAAGGAACGAGAGCAGTAAGCGGGGCACGCCCCAGTGGCTTGCCAGTGTTTGCTCCACTTTAGGCAAAAAAGAACCTCAAGGACCAACGCCCAAAAAAGCAGAGTGAAGGTCCTTTCAACTGTTCTTTTCCCTTAATTATTTTTTAAAATTTATTAATATTTCAAGCTCACATCCCAAAGTAGCCCTTGTCCCGAAAGCTAATAAAAAAGATAATTACATTCAAGTCTTGTCGTCGGTTTAAATTTCAAGTCCAAGGAATGACCTTCGAGAATTTTTTTTAAAAAATATCTAATGTTAATTAAATCCTTGATTAAAGAAAAGTTAATGTAATTTTTAAAGATTCATTTTATAAATTAATAATAATCGATAATTATAATTAAATCTTTTTTATTTATTTTCTCATTATATAATAACATCGTCAGATAATTAAATCTAATTAATCAACATAGTAGGAACACAAAGATAAATAGGAAAATATACCTACGTTTTCTAAAATTAAAAATAACAAATTAATTGACGTTAATATCAAGGTAAATCCGATCTAATCTGCTTCATATACAAAGTAAATTTCTTGTATAAATTGTATATCAGGATAAATAAGCTCATCTTTCTGAAATTACCTGATCAATCTAACAGATGCTAATTAGTTTTTAAATTTTATTATTGCAAGTTATCTCAAATAAACAATGTTGAAAAGTAAGAGAAAAAACTAACCTTGATCAATTCCGGGTTCAAATTTATTCATAATTTTTAAGGAAAAAAACTAGAGCTTGAATATCTTTAAATTTTATTGGAGAATCTGGTATAAGCCACGCCCTAACGAACGACTCCTCCTTGGCCCCCGGGCTAATATGGAACCTCGGGAATCCTGGGGAATCACCAGAGATTCCCAGTGAGAATCTCTTTTAAGAATCCTTGAGTTCTATGTACGTTGATATATTGAGACACCTTTCACTAGGAAGCGAGCGTCCAAGGTCGCCGACAGGCTGTATATGTTATTCCAAGATTTTCGACTTTCGAGGATGTTTATGCCCTCGGGGGTTTTTAATATGTTACGCGATTTCGAGTTTGTTTTTAATCAATCCTGCGTCAGTGGAGTTAACTATCGATACCTAACAACCATTCTTCTATCTATCCATCTGTCTGTCGGACTGTCGAACTATATCTATCTATCTATTGGCCTGTCTTGCAACCTATACGTATCTATCTACCTGTCAACTGTCTGATCTATCGATCTATCTATCTATCTATCTATCTGTCTGTCTATCTATCTGTCTGTCTGTCTGTCTGTCTGTCTGTCTGCCTGTCTGTCTGTCTGCCTGTTTATTTAAATATCTATCTATCTATCTATCGATCTATCGATCTATCAATCTATTTACCTATAATCTATACATCTGACTATTTATTGATATTTACCTATTGGTTACTATATCAATCTGTCTATCTGTCTGTTGATTGACATATTTGCCTATCCATCTATCTACCTACCTACCTACCTATCTATCTGTCATATTTACCAATTAATCTATCTGTCTGTCTACCTATCCATCTGCCTGGCTATCTGTCTGTTTGATTGTCTATCGATGTATATCTCTAATCTCTGTTTATGCCACTAATGTACATATCTACCCAACTCTTTATCTACCCATCTATCCATCCATCCATCCAACCGTCTATTCTTCTACCTACTTACTCAACTATCTCTTTCTACCTACCTTACCATATTACTCCCTACTCATTTGCTATTCCAGCAGTTACGATGTTTCGATAATATAACTGTAAATGCTACTCGAGAATTTAATGAAAAAGAAGAGGAACTATGCATAACTTGATTTCAAATATTTGGTTTTTTTAACCCCATCACGGAGTACTTCTTCTTCTTTGGTTCTGTTGGCAGATCTTTAGGTATTTTTACGAGTTCCGGCGGGCATACAAAAGCACGTCGATAAAGCGCGCTCTTCAACTTCTTGTCGCAAATTTATTCCGCAGTAGAGAGGAGAAAAAAAACCAACATTCCTAGCTGGTAATCTTGAACGAGTTCCAAATGGAGCGGATAATTCGAATATATAGTTGTGTATATCTACTATCTATCTGTCACTGATGTACCTATCTATCTATCCGTCCATCTATCCAACCGTCTATCGGTGTATATCTCTAATGTCTATCATGTCACTTATATAACTATCCAACTATCTATCTCTCTATCCATCCTATATACTCTCTCCTAAGGTTGTTATGTTTCGGTTTTGAAGTTTTTCGACGTCATCTAACGGTAAGTAAGTTCATCATGGTACTTATTGTACTTCAGACCATCGTCACTAGATGGCGGATTTAACGCTGGTTGCAACTAACATGACATTTCGTATATTTGTACTGTTCCCTGTTTTTATTTTAGTTGATCTAATGATATTTATTCATTTAATATGATGGTTGTTGAATCAGACTGAACAGGACAGATTAGACCATCCTGATCTGAACTTATTAACAGTTACTATTTGACCTCTTGTTCATTCATGCATGTACTGTCCTTTGTATAACTGCGCATTAGCAAGATACAACGTAGTTCAACTTAAGTATATTGCATAAGCTGTTTTAGTAGATAGATAGTCAGATAGATAGGCAGACAGATAGACAGACAGATAGATAGATAGATGGATAGATTGACAGAAAGACAGACAGACAGACAGACAGACAGACAGATAGACAGACAGAGAGACAGAGAGACAGAGAGACAGAGAGACAGACAGACAGACAGATAGATAGATAGATAGATAGATAGATAGATAGATTGACAGACAGACAGATAGACAGATAGATAGATAGATAGATTGACAGACAGACAGATAGACAGATAGATAGATATATAGATATATAGAGAGATAGACAGATTGATAGACCGATAGATGGATGAATGGATAGATGCATAGATATAGGCAGACAGACAGATAGATAGATAGATAAACAGAAGTCAGATAGGTATATAGATGTACATATAGACAGATAGATAGACAGATACATAGATGACAGATAGATAGCTAAATAGATATTTAGGCAGTTAGATAGACAGATACTACAGGCAGATCGACAGTTAGATAAAGATAGATCGATTCGACTTTTTATGTTTGTATGCACTTAGCGTTATTTGCGCGTATACTCAATAACACGTTCAAGCAAACGTAACAAGTAAGTAAATGCAGATGGTAACTGTACAGTTGCGTACGATTGAGTTTACACACGCCCGAAGGGATATATGGAACCAAGTTACACAACTTACGCGTTTTTATAGCACAGCGAGCAGACCCACTCATTGGCGCGTTGGTAATCTCTGCAGGATTTACAGACACGCTGACGGCAGGATTTGCATACGGCACCACGATTGATAATCCTGCCCAAGGCGATCCTGCAGCGAGCGCACGATCGTGAAGATGACGAATCCCGATGCCCATGTCCGTCCTCTTGGCTGCTGCTTATTGTTGTTGTTGTTTCGCTGACCTTCAGCGCCCCGCGCTTTCGGAGCTGTTGAAGCTCGGCTTTCAGACGACTGTAAAGGAAAAATATGAGCTTTTTAAAATTTGTATTTCTGGCTTATTTTTCCAGTTCCGTATCAACGCACTGCACGACGAATGCCCCGATAGAAGAGATAAATAAATAAATAAACTGTAAGGACGCAGTGAGATTGTGTAGAAAGCGGACAATATTAACTTAGTATTAAAAAGTTGATCGCTTGTGGCACCCACGTTTTCAAAGATATAGCAGCCAAAAAAATACCAAGTGTAGATCCGATAGTACTTTATACATTAGCAAAGTTTCATTCAAATCGGCTTTTTAGTTTCGCTAAAATAAAATTCGAAAGTTTTTGCTTTGCAGTAACTGTTCACGTAATTAAGCATCAAACCTGAGTATCTCGGTTAGAAAGTTTAAAGGTACAAAGGTTACACGTGTAAAGAGTTCAGCCAAGTACCGTATGTCCCAGGGAAGGTTGTTTTTTCTTTCTTCTTCTTCGGCTCTAATTAAAACCAAGTTTTGCTTTTCCCGGTAATTCTTCGATTTGTTTTTTTCTTTCTCCCTTTCTTTCCGTCTTTTCATGCTCTTGTAAGGCAAGTGGGCCTTTCCTCTTTCTCGTTTTGCCTTTTTCTCGACTTGCGCGAGTCGAGTTATCGACTTGCCTACTTCTACTTTTCAACCCCAAATAATTACACGTTATTGGCTGCTAAAGAAAAGTTCACAAGACAGAAGTTGCTGGACTCGGGTAAGTTTTAATTGTGGGGTATATTTTTTTTATTGACAAAGTTATAATAACATGCTATATCTGTTTATCTCACTATATATATTGTTTATCAGTCTGTCGATCTGTCCGAGTATTCTATCTGTATATCTGTCTATCTATCTGTCTATTTGTCTGTCTATCTATCTATCTATCTGTCTATCTATCTATCTATCTATCTATCTATCTATCTATCTATCTATCTATCTATCTATCTATCTGTCTATTTGTCTGTCTATCTATCTATCTATCTGTCTATCTATCTATCTATCTATCTATCTATCTATCTATCTATCCATCTATCCATCTATCCATCTATCCATCTATCCATCTATCCATCTATCCATCTATCCATCTATCCATCTATCTATCTATCCATCTATCTAACAATCTAACTACCTATCTTTCTGCCTATCTACATATCATAGCGAAATTTCCAGTTGAGGAAAATATTTGGACTTGATTGAGAGAGAGCATGTGGTGCGCGAAAGGCGTTGGGATAAAGCGATTCTTTCGAGAGTTATATAATCTCGCTTCGAGTCGGCTTTGACCGTTAAGCAAGAGGCATAGTGCGTAGTAAACGCGATGATTATGTTTCTCTTTCACTTGCAAAAGCTGCAGCAGTTAACATTTATCGCGCGTCTTTCAAAAACCCATAAAGACATCGATATTGTTTCTAAGCTATTTCCCACAGGAGCTGTAACCGCCATTCCTATAATTGCCTTCAACTTTTATTTACTTGCCATTTTCGCATTTTTCCCCCCTCGACCTGGTGAGTTGCTGTATAGGGAAAATGTTCTCACATACGATGCGCCATTTGCCAACGGCAACGATAAACACAGCAAGCTCGCTTTCTAATTAATTATGAAATCAATTAACGTTCATGGGTTCAGTAAAAACGAATAGGGAGGTAGATAGGTAGATAGAAAGATAGGTAGACACGAAGGTGAATAAATAGACAGATTCATATTGATGCACGGATAGATAAACAGACAGTTAGACAGACAGACAGATAGATAGATAGATAGATAGATAGATAGATAGATAGATAGATAGATAGATAGATAGATAGATAGATAGATAGATAGATAGATAGATAGATAGATAGATAGANGGATGGATGGATAGATAGATAGATAGACAGATAGACAGATAGATAGATAGATAGATAGATAGATTGATAAACAGACAGATAGATAGATAACACAAAAAACATAGAGTAAAACAATCCTAGTTTTGTGTCTCATCATGCGTCCGTTTCCGGGACATAACGCATTATTCACCCCGCACACATATAGCCGGATAAATCTCTAGAAAGCCCTGCAGAGAAGTAGCCATATGAGATTATACTTATGAGTTATGACTGACATTAAACTTAAAGATAAATGACTCCCCGCTGTGTGCTCCTATAGAAGATAGGTACCATTGTCGTCATTTTTATATTTTTAAAAAAGCGGGTAATTAAGATATGAATAATCAAGTTATTTAAATTTTTAATCTTGATTGAGTGTCAAATGGGACGTTTACAGCTAGCAATGAGTAAGAATCGATTCTCCAATACAACCATAGCTTCTACTCAACGTATCGTAAGTAATCGTTACAAACTTCTATACAAGTGTGAAGACTAATGAAGATATGAATACTTCCATATCTTCCATATCACGGTGGATAGATGGGTATAGGTAGAAGGATAGAAACACGGATAGACAGACAGACAAATGGCCGGATGGGTAGATGGATAGATAGATAGATAGATAGATAGATGTATAGATAGACAGGTAGGTGGGCAGACAGACAGATAGATGGATATAGATAGATAGACAGATTGGCAGACAGATAGATAGATAGATAGATAGATAGATTGATAGACAGATAGATAGATAGATAGATAGTAAATAGTAAATTTGTAATAATAAATAATAATAATAAAAAATAATAATAGATAGTAAATGATACCATACTTTTTAATTGAAATGCACAAGATACTATACTATTCTCTCGTTAATTTCGTGAAGTGAAATCAGTTATTGAAAATGAGCAGGTCATTCAAACCCAAGTGCATCACTTCTACTCGACGTACATCATTGAAGATTTCTATACAAGTGTTAAGAATAATAGAAGCATCACTCTTGAGCTGTAGCATCGACGCAAATGCTATTACTATGTAGTGCGGAAAAGTAAGAAAAATTGCCGCCCATATACTTCATTGGGTTGCTTTGTATTCATAGCGCGGCTCGTCTTCAATAGAAAAAGACGAGGAGAGGCTAAGACCAGACAATGGTAAACTTGTACAAATCGTGAAAACCTCTCCCAGAGAATTCCTTCTTTAGAATTCATAAAACACGGCCCATATCATTTTTTCAGGGCTAATACATATGAATTCAACTTTTTAAACAGATGAAACAGAAACACAAGGACTTGGATGTGCTCACGCCCAAAACAGATTAGCTCGTCGAACAAAAGTGGCACTTTCACTTTGAACACTAACTTTCAATCGTCACGAAGCTTTTTCCAGTAAAGCACCCGAAGATGAGAGGCCCGTGCAAGGACCCCCAAAAAAGGACATTCGATAGAATTTTAAATAGAAGAGGCGAGCCTCTATTGCCACGTGTGGGTAAAGCCAGATGCGTATTTTCACAACTTTGTCAATGGCTTCTTCCAAATGTGTTTGTTAATCGTGTTGAATGACGTAATGGCAATTAACTTGAAGCGTTATAATGAAGGACTTTAAAAGAAAAATGAAGTCAAGATTATGACGATCGGAAAATGGTTAGTAGAGAGGACCAAATGAAAAAGTATCGAGATTGAAACTGATATCTATTTAACTACCTATCTAACTGTTTCTCCATCTACCCCATCCACTTACCTGTCTCTCTGTCTGTATGTGTTTCTATCTATCTATCTATCTATCTATCTGTATCTATCTGTCTATCTATCTGTCTATCTATCTATCTATCAATCTATCTATCTATCAATCTATCTATCTATCTATCTATCTATCTATCTATCTATCTCTATCTATCTGTCTATTTGTCTCTATCTATCTATCTATATCTATCTATCTATCTATCTGTTTCTATCTATCTGTCTATTTGTCTATCGAACTATCTATCCATCTATCTATCCATCTACCCATCCACCTACCTGTTTCTCTATCTGTGTGTGTTTCTATCTATCTACCTATCAACCTGTCTATCTATCTATCTATCTGTCTGTCTATCTGTATTAACATCTTTCTACCTATACCCGTCTATCCATCGTGATCTATGGGTTACAGCTCAGCTTGTAATTACTGTCACAGTAGAAGCACGTGTGAAAGAGAGGTCCCTAGGGCATACAGCCTAGGGAATTACCATTACTTGTCGTTAGTAATTTTCAATAAAACAATACAACCGATGGGAAAATAACAATCTCGAGCCACACTTTTTCCCTCCAATACCGACGCAAAGAAGAAGAACATATGGCAGCCGGTTGAAAACGCCAATGCTTATACAGATTGTTTCCAACCGTAAACATGTCAGAAATCATTAAAAAAGGAGGGGAAACAAAAGATAAAGCTGAATCGATTGCAGACACTAAAGTTCCGGCTGTTTATTTCCAGCCAAAAATAAAACGGTAAAATAAATCTATAAAAAAAACTGTGATATTGATTCCTTCCGCTTGGTTTTCTTTTCCCTTTTTTTCTAACACTTCTCTGTAAACCAGAAAACACACACATGCTGGGATATATGGTAGCTTAATGAGACGTGTAGTAGAGCATATACAATAGTAGATGGTAAATTTAACCAATCGGAAAAAAGAAAATGAAATATTGAAAATATTGATAAAATAAGTAAGTACGAAATAAAATCTTTAGTTCTGCTCCCAAAGTAAAAGCTGTGGAGTGTGTTACTCAACCGAACCATCTATCTATCTACGTATTCCATCTGTCTATCTATCTATCTATCTATCTATCTATCTATCTATCTATCTATCTATCTATCTATCTATCTATCTATCTATCTATCTATCTATCTATCTATCTATCTATCTATCTATCTATCTATCTATCTAATTATCTATCTATCTATATACGTCTGTCTGTATGCGTATCTGTCTGTTTGTCTGTCTGTATGCATATCTGTCTGTCTGCCTGTCTGCCTGTCTGTCTCTCTAACTATCTCTCTATCCATCCATCCATCCATCCATTTATCTATTTCTTTATCTATCTGTCTCTCTACCTACCTGTCTTTCTATCTATCTGTTTATCTATCTATTAGAATATTATCAGTTATATCTATACAGACTATCTATACAGTAATCTCAGAGACAGAGAGAGAGACAGAGAGAGAGGTTCCTGGGTTTTTGGCTTAATAAGTCATTTCCTCGATGGCCATTCAACGTAACGATATTACTGCACTTGGTAGGGTCGTTAGAACAATACGAGTGGGTTAGTAAGTAAAGAGTTCAGTCGTAACTTTCACCAATCAAGCCCTACATTAAAAAGAAACCGGTTTACTGTGAAAATCAAACGAGTCCAAATTACCCGATGAAAAGTTAGTTTAAAGTTAACGGGGCCCTACTGTTTTTCCATCAAAAATGCGGTCAGGCCGGCAATTTTGTCTTGCGTCGGAACTAACCGGTCCTTAACCAGTGCAATTTGTTAGAGTTAATCCTTATTTCTTTTCTTGTAAGGGAATGTAATAGACGGCGGAAAGGGAACAAATAACTGCAATTAGATTTGCATACTTATCGAAGTCGCTCAGCAAGGACTCGATTTATCTGGCCGTCAACAATTTGTCTAGGAAAAGAATCGGTCTGTCTTGTAGAAAAAAATATTTTACACTGTAGAAAAAAATACAGAAAAATCCATAGATAGATAGTTAGACAGACAGGTAGATGGATGGATAGATAGATAGATAGATAGATAGATAGATAGGTAGATAGATAGATGGATAGATAGATAGATGGATAGATAGATAGATAGATAGATAGACAGATCGATAGATACATAGATAGACAAGGAGATAGACAGACAGACAGCAGAACAAATAGATACATAGATGAAAGCGTACGGATAGATGGATGAACAGGTGGATAGACATATAGACGAATAGACGGATAGACAGGCAGATAGATAGACAGACAGACAGTAGAACAAATAGATGGATCGATAGTTAGATGGATAGCTAGAAATATGAATCGATCGACGGTCACACTACACAGTTTGTATACTTGGGAGAACAGAACTTGCAGTCGTATACGGAGACGCATTAGACGAAGGGGAAAAAATAAATAAATAAATAAATAAAAATATTTTTCAAGTGTTAATTAGCTGCGCTCTTTCATAAGGCATCAAGGGTTGGGTTCTGGCGTGCGGAGGGGGAAAAAGGATAGGAGGAACCTGGAAGGCGGTTTTGCGTCAAAGCCTCAAGGAAAACTCAGCGGTAAATGGAAGAGGGTCGCTCAGAATTCGTTGAGTAGAATGTTTCGGAGATTAAGGCCGCGTTTCCTGTTTACCTTTTCAGCAGGATAATCTTTCAGCACATTCAGAGGCTGTGCGCAGAACTGCTCTGTAAGCGGGCAAACTTTTCCGCCAAAAACCCCTCCGGTTTCCATGACGAAACCCCAAAAGAAACGCCATATAACAAGCTGTTTGTACATACTGCGCGCGTTATAATGCGATTTTAACTGTGTAACCGTAACATCGTTTTGTACTCGATTCTCAAACTGCATCTAGCTATCTATATCAATTCATGTACTGTAAGTTGTTATCTGGTTGTATAGTGAATATACTTGTTTACTACAATGGTTCTATTAATTAACCTAATGTCCTGTAATATACTTTTAATACTCCATTTGAGCACTCAATACTTGCACTGGTGTTTCTATTACAGTATATTGGTATAAGAATATCATTCACCTGTGCTAGTACTACTATTACCAATACACTAGTTTCACTGTCTAGTACACTAGTTTACATCTGCGCTGGTAATAGATAGTTTTGACGTTTTCGCCATGTTCCAAGATGGCCGTGAAAATTACAGCCTAGGCTTTACCCCATGTATTCCCATACCGCCCGAGGGCTACTAAGCATCCACTGAAGGCGAACTCTCAGGAATGTGGCATCCCGAGACAAAACAGTGTTGCGGTCAAGTGTTAACTAAAGTCACAAGTTGAAGTTTGACTAGATTCAAGTATAGCGGCTTATAAGCTTCGAAGCCTAGTTCCAGTAGCTGTACATCTACCTTGATACTGTGATTACCATGCTATTACGTAACAGTAATGCATGAATGAGTTTTAGATTCTAGTTTCAATGAATGATAGTTTCACCTGAATTATATCAACTTTTGTTGGATAATACTCGAGGTTCCCGTTCATGCAGCGCTATACTGTCAATAGGGAAACCTTATCTGTTTGGAATAAGTTATATGTTTAAGGGCTTTACAACGTCCCGTATGGTGTCGTTTGCTCCTTTTTACGTACCTCATTGCAACTGAAAACCTCTGCCTTCTGTCCGTCGAGTATCCGCTTGGCCCTTTGATAAACGCTTTGCCCGGAGAGAGCGCGGCCCCCAAATCAATTTTAGCGCCTAATAAAACGGTGTCCAGTGCGAGACTCCATGCGGAAATAAATTGTTTGTCCACTCGTTTTGATTAAAGGCAGATTGCTGAGCAGGGGACCGATAGAAGAGGGAAGGAAACGATGGCTTGCACGTCTATATATCGAACAGCGAAAAAAATAACAAATAAAAAAAACCAACGCCTCAAAAAACCGACAGCTCCTCTTGTCTTTCGTTATGGAGCCCTTGGATTTTGGGACCAGACTGGAGCCAACTTCTCAGATGAGATGCGGCATTGTAATGCGGCAAGGCCGTCGGGCAAGTTTTTACCGCCATCCACTCAAAATCCCTCTAGGTCTCTTTCCTTCACGTGTGTGTGTGTGTGTGTGTGTGTGTGAGTGTGTTACACACCAAATATGGCGAATCACCCACCTTCTGCTTGGGAAACCACTCCCTGAAAAAGTCACTGCCAAAACCCACCCCGCTGCAACACCCTTGCACCTTCAAGCTGCGAGAGTCCCTGCTGTCTTACCTGCTGACCATCTTCAGTTTACACAAGAGGGCAAAGCCCTTGAAACTATGAGCCCTATGCCAGCTAGACGTTTCCTCCATAGGGCGTTTGAATATAATTAACGGTTCCCCTAATAAGTAAGTTGCGCTTTTCTATACAGCTGCTTCAAACCTGATAGTAATATTTTACATCGAAATATAATTACCACAGCTGTGGGTAGAAATATCACATTTATAATCTAATTAACGGTTCCCGTTTATCTATGTAAGATGCTTCAGAACTGGTAGTTTGGTGATAGAGCGAAATGCTTCCATGAACGGGTTTTTGATAAAAGTCGCTTACCTCACGGTATTGAGGATACTGGTTTAACGTGTTGACAGGAATGAGCGATATAATGCTGCGTATAACCGTGTCATGGAGATTACGAGTTTGTTGGATTGCGAATGGCACATTCTTGAAAACGAGTTATAGAATTGCTACTCGTATCGAGATCTCGTCTAGATTAGTGACTTTAATTGTTCAGCACAATCATATTATCGTTTTTCGGTTAAATCTATGTGATATCCTTATAAGTTAACTATGCTGGTTACATAATATAAGTATCGTCACTATATAGCTTGTTTCGAAAGAAACGGGTGTTCTTTATGTTTAGCCCTAGGAGACCCGCATAGTTGGATATAGAGACGCGTATAGGAGCTGATCCTCGAGGAGCTTCACCAGCGTGGGAATTTTGCTCTCTGTTTACCACGTCATTCTCTCTTTTTATGGCCAAAAAATTGTGCTGTCTTATTTTTCTTTTCCTCCTTTTTTTTCTGTTATGTTTTGGGTTTGGGAGAATGTGGTTGTCAGCTTTTGAGAGCAGCAGCAAAACGATGCTTGTCGTCCTGATACAAGATTAGCGGCCCCGGTAACAATGGCACCTCTCCAATGTCACCGACAACGAAATTCTCTAACGGAAAACAGAGATCTCCGTTCTATTTGCAGAAGAGAGCCATGCAGGGAGGGATAAAAAGAGATAAGAGACACGAAAGATAGAGGGATCAGGTCATGGAACACGGTCTTCAGATAGATGGATAGATGGTATAGACAGATAGGTAGATAGATATATTGGTAGATCGATAGATAGACAGTATAGACAGATAGGTAGATAGATAATAGACAGATAGTCAGACAGACAGATAGCTAGCTAGTGATGAGACAGGATGGGTAGATACTTAGATAGATAGATAGATAGATCGATAGATAGATTGATAGACAGACAGATCGATAGATAGATGGATTGATAGATAGACAGATAGATAGATACACAAACAGATTGATAGACAGGCAAATATATATATAGATAGATAGTCGGATAGATAGATACATGGATAGATTGATTGGTATAAACAGTTACACATCTAAAAGATAAATAAATAAAGTAGGTGGTCTGTTAAGTAGACATATATAATTAGACAAGACAATTAAGTAGCCAGATAGTTCTATAGCTAGACAGGCAGATAGAAAAGACGGATAGAAAATAGATAGACAGAGAACGAGAGTGAAAACGAGGCAAGCGAGATAAGGTCATAAATGAATAACCTATACGTGCATATGGAGAATCAGAAACAATGAATCGATTGCTGTTTCTACGAGACAAAAGGACCCCAGGACAAAAAATCTCCACAAATCCTTGTTTGAAAAAGCGAAAGCGTTTTCACGTAGGGAAAACCACAGATATTTCGAACGAATCCAAAGGCAAAACAAAAACTCGCACGACCTGTGAATAGCGCACCCGAAACGGAATAACACAGCAGGTTTTGAACCATACCCTCATGTGCGCTGTATATGGAAAGAAATGTCAGATAAAGCCTTGACCGACTGGCACTGTTTGTCCTTTTATGGGCGAAAGTGAATGTCAGCCAGAGATACAACCAAAGGGCAACTTGATGCACATGAATAATGAACCAACAAAATAGTTTTTTAACGAAAAAAACTAGTTAAATATACGAAGGCCCGCCCTGGAGCTTAGTTTAATGAAACAAGCGGCTAGTCATGCATGTACAGTAACTTCCCGCGCTTTACATGTTTCCATCCACGAGAGGGAAAAAAAAGGAAGGAGGATACTTTTCTCTCACATCTTTCTGGTGTCTGTTTCTCTCTTTGCTACATTACATGCAAATTCACTCGGCAAAAACGATAGTGGGTCTCCTAAGGTTAGCGCTAAGGAGGAGCTCTCAGAATGAATGGGCCGTTATTACCATAAAAGGGAAGCGCAACTTTCACTGGGAAAATAAAAGATGCGTCACGTCATGAAATCAAGGATAATTCAACAACAAGAGTTTAGCTAGCTAGACACGATAGATATATATATTAAGGTAATTCGATAGGTAGGTAGACAGACTGGTAGATTCCTAGATACGTAGGTCGTTATATAGACAGATACAAAAATAGATAGACAGATAGCTAGCTAGTGAGATAGGATGAGTAGATACTTAGATAGTTAGTTAGATAGGTAGATAGATAGATGGATAGACAGATAGGTAGATAGATATATAGATAGATAGTCAGACAGACAGATAGCTAGCTAGTGAGATAGGATGGGTAGATAGTTAGATAGATAGATAGATAGATAGATAGATAGATAGATAGCGAGACTAGAGCTAGCGCAACGTTTGCTGGATGGATATATGGATAGACGGATGGATGGATTGATGGATGGATGGGTGCGTGGATGGATGGACGGATGAAAGGATTGATAGATAGACAGACAGATAGATAGATATATAGATGGATAGATAGATAGGTAGATGTGTAAATTGATTGATACATGTCATCCTTAACCTTCTGTAACGTTTTTAAATAGAATCGAAATAAATTTTTCAGAAATCTAGAGTGCGCGGGGCCCGTCTGCCGCAATTGGTGAAAATAAAAGTTTGGACCGGAGAGAGATTTCCACCTTGCAAATTTGATTAACATTGGAAGAGAAAAGTTTGACGCTATAGTTTTTTTGGCGGGCAACCATTTTATCTTACGTATGAAGACTTGCCTATTGTTTTCTTTTTCCGATTTCAAAGGTTAAAATTGTTATTTTTCTTTTGCTCAAATGTGTAGTAATCGGAGGAATAGCAGGATTCTGCGATTTGGTTATCATATTGAAGACAGATATAAATAGATAGATGGATAGATAGATAAATAGATACATAGATAGACAGACAAACAGACAGACAGATAGCTAAATAAGTAGGTAGATGCACAGATAAATTGATAGTTGGATAGACAGACAGACGAACAAACTGACAGGCAGATAGATAGATAAACAGTTTGATAGAACGGTGAAGCACAAAATATTTGGGAACATTTACAAACATATCACTTATTGCTCAGAATTTACCCTTAACACTTACCTCGCAAATATAAAGCCCATGTCTTGATCACAAAATTTCAGCTTTCACTTTTCACGTCGAACTTTACCCAAAACACATATCCATCTTTAAATAAACAGAACGAAACAAGATAGATCCACAGATAGATAGATAGATAGATGGGTAGAACCATTTAGAAAGAGTGAAGCCAGAGTTAAATGGCTGAAAACAGGGAAGAGACACACAAATAAAGACACTAGCGAGCGAGAGAGAGAGAAAGAGAGAAAATTACCAGCGCATGGTTATTTTTTGATTTCTGCAAGGGTGTAGAGGGAAGGCAGTCATAAAAAAGTTGTTGAACACACGGAGAGTGTGGCTACAAAGAAGAAGGACAAAATTACTTTTTCGTCATCTTACCGAATGTGCAGCAGTTCGTTGTGTCGTAGAATAGCATCCCGTCGTAATACGTTGAGAATAGCAATTCGCTCGTAATCGTCAAAGTTGGCCCAGGCAACTTCAATATCGGCAGACATCTTGTATTTCTGACAACAGATCAAATAGACTATTAAAGGAAGCACACTCCCACACGGCTATATAATCCTCAACAAGTGCCTCTGCACACATTACTCAATCCATTACCTTTCCACCTTATCTACCTTATAGACCCATCGTGCCAATCACCAGGTTATCTACAAGTCTCAACTATAGGCAATTTGGAAGTGGCTGTTTACAGTTTTCGAATGGCTGATCAAAACTAGGGTTAGGTTAGCTATGGAACGAACATAAACACTAGTATCATGTAAACTCAATATACAAGTACTATTACTGCATTAAGTACTATAAGTCTTATCTACCCTATAGGTTTGTTATCCGTAACTAAATTAGCATCGGTTAGGTTAGGTTAGGTTAGGTTAGGTTAGCAGTGGCGTGCCGGGGGACTTTGGGGCCCTGGGCGAAACCCTTGATTCTTCTGAGTTGAAGGCCCAGTTAGAGGTCTTTCACGGCCCCTTGGCCAGCTAAAGTGGGGCCCCGAGTTCGACCTGGGCCCTGGACAGCTGCCCCACTTTGCCGTCCCCTAGGCACACTACTGTAGGTTAGGTTAGGTTAGGTTAGATTAGATTAGGTTAGGTTAGGTTAGGTTAGGTTAGCAGTGGCGTGCCGGGGGACTTTGGGGCCCTGGGTGAAACCCTTGATTCTTGTGAGTTGAAGGCCCAGTTAGAGGTCTTTCAGGGCCCCTTGGCCAGTAAAAGTGGGGCCCCGAGCTCGACCTGGGCCCTAGGCAGCTGCCCCACTTTGCCCTCCCCTAGGCACACTAGGGCAGGTTAGGTTATGTTAGGTTAGGTTAGGTATCTAAGCACTGACCGAATAGAGATTATACTACCTTCTAGATGAATGATTGTTACATTAAGCACTGAATAAATACAAAACAGCGATAGGTAAATTTTAAACAATGACGCAAAGTCCAATTAATTTGAATATTTAACGCACACAAACGCAAAGCACCTGCAACAGACAACCAGTCAACTCTGTGTTTTGTTTCACAAGTGACGTTCGCTGTAGGATCTTTTTCTTTCCTATTTGCTCTTTTATGGGGCCGTGCCTTTTGTTAAAGTTGAAAGAACTCTGACTAGAAGCAATTGACGCAAAAGGGGGGTTAGCAACTACGGGAAAATTGACTCGGTGCAACCTATTGTGAAGCATTTATATCTTAAAGCGAATTGCAGCAACTTTAACAAATAGAGTATTCTGGTATTAAGATGTTAAGTATAATTGTAATTATCATACAATCAGAAGAAGCCAAAAATATCTTCATGTTTTAGAAATGACAATACAGTAGATTAGGATAGCAGACGTACAGTTTAAATGATGTAAATTTTAAGCGTAGGATCTTAAGTTGTTGTAATGTTTCAATTTTTGAAAAAATAAATAAAAAGATTATAAAATTTATATTTGACCTTGTAGTTCTTGTACTCGTATATTACAGTTGAATTACATTGACACTTGAATATCTAAAAATAAATACATTTATCTAATTAAACTTTAAGAATTTCTGCTCAAGTTTACTGCAAAATCGCGAAGTTGGATTGATCCTGTTTGATTTCAATCAAGACAAATTGTATTTAAAGTATACAAAGTTTCACGACGCGATCCTACAGATTCAGAATACAATTAACTTTGCCATTTGGTTGTTGTACTTCAGTTTTTCATTCAAACGACTTCGTTTTTCAGTTCTCCTAATGTTGTAGCAAGCCAGCGTAACTCGCTCAAGTCGCAATTAAGGTTCTGCAAAGCAGAACAGCGAGCGCACACCCGGTGAAACAATTCAAATTTGTGGGGAAAAAAGTGTTGAATAATGGGAGATTTTGCAGATAAAAACGAATTCCCTTCGTTTTGAAAACGGATGTCCGCCTGAGAGAGTTTCAAAGTAGAAACTTTCACGTATATTTACCAGTTTCCACTAGTAAACCAACACAGATTTCTATCTATCTATCTGTCTGTCTATCTATCTATCTGTATGTTTGTCTGTCTGTCTGCCTGTCCGTCCGTAAGTCTGTCTGCCTGTCCATCTGTCTACCCATCTACCTGTCTATCTATCTATCTATCTATCTATCTATCTATCTATCTATCTATCTATCTATCTATCTATCTATCTATCTATCTATCTATCTATCTATCTCTATGTCTGTCTCTCTGTCTCTGTCTGTCTATCTATATATCTATCTATCTAGTTACCTGTCTGTCTGCATGTCCGTCTGTCTGTTTGTCTATCTACCTGTCTGTCTATCTGTCTATCATCTATCTAACAATCTATCTATATATCTATATATCTATCTAAATATCTATCTGTCTATCTGTCTATCTGTTTATCTTTCTATCTATCCATCCGTCTATCTATCTACCTGCCTACCTTTCTATCTATTTGAAGTTTACCTAAACTAATCTAATCCTAATATGATCCAAACTGATCTGATCTAATTTTATGTAATCTAATCTAATCCTAAACTAATCAAAGTTATTCTATTCTGCCTACCTATTTATCTATTTATCAATTTATCAATTTATCAAGAGAAGAGCTACATTACCGAACCAGGAGAGCGCATATCAAGTTGCAAGAATATGCTTTTACATTCACCATACGTGGCTAAAAGGACACATGTGTTCGACTTGGCCAAGAGTACCAGAAATATGTGCACTTTGAAAATACACGCGTGTTGTATATCCGCCTTTGCCGGCCGCCCAGGAACTGTATCAACGTTGAGAGCCACACTTTGGGTCAATGTGTATGCATATGGGTGATGGTGGTATTCAAACGTTGTCGAATAAAAATAAAAACGTACCCAGCACGTATGAGTGACGCATATCGCCAGATGCGTTTCGCTTATTTGGAAACGAGACCCGCTGCGACGTCACAATAGCTACAGTGGCTTTCCAACCGAAATATACAAAGGGGTTCGTCACCTCAACGATTGGAATCCTTATAAGCGGAAATTCGTAAATATTAAAAGCCTAAAAGTAACTTAGAATGTCAAAGTTCCCATTCATTAATACGCGTAATGATATATAATGCGTGTAAAATACACAGACTTTATAGATATCATATTAACGTAATATATGTTATATAGATATAACAAGTATTGTAATATACACTTTTATGGTAAGCTGCTATGATATATGTTATAAGATCTGAATAAAAAAATGTAAATCTTGTATGGTTAGGTTAATAATCATTTAGGTAGAACACACAGATATAAATTAAATACATAACAAAATTTACACCAAGTACCATATGATATTGGAACATGAAGTAACCTGAGAAAGAAGCACATAGGTTTTCCACGTATATAAGTCGATATATGATTAAACCGAACCAGACATTAAATTAAATAGCTCTAAATTTGAAAATACGATATACGACTAGTGTTACGTAACATTTTTTCACGATTTCTTAAGAATCACGAGATGGATAGATAGAGAGATAGGTAGATAGATAGACAGATAGATGGGTGGATGGATAGATAAACAGATTGAGAGAGAAAGGGAGAGAAAGACAGAGAAATAGATAGATAGATAGACGGATAGAATGACAGACAGACAGACAGATAGATAGATAGATAGATAGAGAGAAAGATGGATAAGATAGATAAACAGATAGATAGATAGAGAAAGAAAGAGAGATAGTTAGTTACATAAATAGATAGATAAATATATAGACAAATATATAGGTAAATAGACAGATAAATAGACAAACAGATAGACAAATAGATAGATAGGTTAATAGATATGTAGATAGATAGGTAGATAGATAGATAGATAGACGGATAGAATGACAGACAGACAGACAGAAAGATAGATAGATAGAGAGAGAGAGTGAAAGATGGATAAGATAGATAACAGATAGATAGAGAAAGAAAGAGAGATAGTTAGTTACATAAATAGATAATTAGATAGATAAATACACAGATAAATAGATAAACAGATAGACAAACAGATAGACAAATAGACAGATAGATAGGTAGATAGATAGGTAGATGGATATATAAGTAGGTTGACAGAAAGACAGATAGACAGAAATATAGATAAATAGATAGATAGAGAGAGAGATAGTTAGTTAGATAGACAGGAGAGATAGATAAATAGAGAATTGGCATAAGGATTACAATAACCCTTTGAGAAAAACAAGTTTAGCTATAATCAGCATTAAGAGAGTCAATCTGCATTTGCGTTCAAATTCTAAAGGAAGCAGTACAGCACCAAAAAAGTAATTAAACCAGGTCTTTTCACCTTTCAAATCCTTTGTTTACCTGGTTTTTTGTATTTCCTTTTCAAAAAGCAACGTTGCCAGGGCGGAATTGTGTATATTGACCTTGCTTTTTACATTCTTCTATAACGCGCGCTGGGCCATAATATGATTACTACAGCAAAAGTCTTCCACATTATTCCGTGGCTTTTGAAATTCCCCTGTGCTGAGCCAAAGAGATATGGAAATGCGGTCAGATACATTAGCATTTCAACACTATTTTCTGCTATTCTCCCCCCTCACTTGCAAATGACCGCCAGCAAAGCAAAGGAGGGTGTTTGGCAAATGTAAAGTGCTATATATTTATACTTCCGTATACTTGACCCAACCCCCCGGTGTGAGATAAGAGATCGTAAAAGAAGGTTACCGACAAAGTAGACTTGTATTGTCGGGATGTTATTCTTTCCTGCGAATGGCCGACTCGTAAAAGTTGTTTCTTTTTAAAAACAAGAAATCTACCTATGTACCCCATCTATGTATCTATCCATCCATTCATCTAACTGACTACCTATCTATTTGTCTATCTATCTATGTATCTATACATCTATCTGTCTATCTATTTGTATATTATCTATCTTTATATACATTTCTATCTATTCATCCATTCATCCGTCTACTATACCTATTTGTCTATCTAGCTACCCATCTATCTACCTGTTAGCCTATCTATCTATCTATCTATCTATCTAACTATTTATTTATCTACCTATTAGTCTATCTATGTATCTATCTGTCTTCTTGTCTACCTATATGATTGTCTATCTATCTATCTATCTATCTAACTACGTATTAGTCTATCTATATAACTATCTACCTGCCTGCTTGTCTACCTATCTGTCTATCTGTCTATCTATCTATCTATCTATTTATCTATTTATCTATCTATCTATCTATCTATCTATCTATCTATCTATCTATCTATCTATCTATCTATCTATCTATCTATCTATCTATCCACCCGTCTTCCCATCCCTCTCTATCTCTGTCTGGTTTCGTATCTATCTATCTATTAAGCTATCTGTCTATCTACCAGGATGGTACGTAACAGTTTGAGTACTAAGTGTGCCTTGAATCATTTTCCCAATTGTTTTACATATCGGTATATATTTGCTAATGCCTGGTTTGGTAAATTAATAGGACTATATCCTAGTATCTAAAACGTAAAGTTTCATATATAACATATCCAAAATAATAAGTGATAGTTAGTAGTGATTAACAGATATAAAGTAACAAGGTCTCAAATGTAAAGTATCCTATTATGGTATTCAATTATTTTAATTGAAACTGGAAAAATATTGATTTTTCATCTCTAAAAATAAAAGTCCCTTAAAACGACAACCCGTGGAATTTCTCATTACGATGACAATGTGTTTCCAATCATTGACGAAGTTTAATTTTGTCGGCATCAATTCTTTAACTTTTCGTCAGTTCGCTCTAAAGTTTTTTTTTTAAAAGTGTTTATACAACTTTATCTGAGCTTTTTTGAACTTACAATTAAATTTTTAATTTAAACAATAACTATCATGACGAATATGTGTATTAAAAACATACCAAATTCAGCGCTAGGGAATCACCAAGCCGATTAAGATCAACTCATAAAAGTCTATTAACGAGCTCTTCTAATTAGCGTACCTATAAGATTTTCAATCTACATGTTAATGGAGAGGAGACTATTCAAAAACCATGAATTCTAATGAGTATAACAAAGCAATTAAGGAAAGAGAGGTGAAGACTTACCATCGATGGCCAGGATTTGATTCGTCGGATGCGAGTCATTTTTCAGCCCCGCTTGTGTGAAAACGCCAATCTATTTGGGCAGGAATGGCCTGTTAATTAGCCTCTTGGTAGACGACGACTGAGAGTTGGCCCAAACTTGTAAGTCATTTGCAACTGTGTGCGACTGGAAGAGGAGCAGCCCTTGAAAAGAATATTACAGTGGCAAACTTGATTTACTGACTGACGGGAAGTTGGGCAAGCCATTTCGGAATATCCGTCGATAGGGCGATAACAGTATCGCAATGTGCACCACTGCAGCGGTCTTTTTCAATACAACAAACTGAACTTTAATATACACCGTACATGCGTGTTAACTAAACTGACATTAAGTAAATGGTAAGCAGACAGCTTTGCAGTCATGTCAACTTATTTTATTGAAAATATCATTTCGACTTGGGTCCATATATACAAGTACAGATGCACTCACGTCAGTTGCTTTTTTTACAAATTCAAGTCACTGAAAACGATGTTAATCAGTACAAGTTTAAGAAGAAGAAAAAAAAATAGGGAAATTCGATTGTATATCGACGAAGCGTTTTATACGCAGGTAGGCGTATAAGGTATAAGTTATCAGCTGATTCTTTGAAACCAATAAAAGAGACTGGAGCAGTGGGGGGGGGTTTAGAGGGGGACAAATGGCAGCTGTAATTGATGAGGACACACCACCGGCTTCCTGCCTCTACTTCTCTCCTGTTCGTTGGAAAAAACTATAGAAGAAAGAAGAAAAGGAAACGGACAAAACAGTTTTCTGATTAGTATTCCACCAGAGCAAGGTGCACAAACGCCATCTGCAAGCAAGGATGGATATATATATCCCACGAGTCACAATTGTCTCATGATGTTAACTTTAGATACCTACCCACGTGTGTGTGTGTGTGTGTGTGTGAGTGAGTGTGTGTGTGTGTAATAGAGAACCCACCAACACTGTCAGGTATATCCATCAGGAAAATTCATTGTAATAAGCTCAGTACGACTTGATTACATCAAGTGAAAAGGCAATAGGAAATCCCAATGCAAAAAGCAGCTGAACCGACCTAGTACTGATAACCGTCCGCCTGCTGAATCTGGGCGATTATCAGCAGTTTCAGCAGTTCTTATTCCTATTCCGTAAAGCAACCAGACTGAAACCAGAGCTGGTTGAAGTACTGGTAGACCTCTGTATAAGGTAAATAGAAGGCTATATACATTTGAAATCACTTTAGATGTAATCAGTTAAGTTAATTATAGATAATAACGATAAAAGATAACACAAACGAGCGTTATAATTACACACAAGACGGTAATTCGATACGATGGTACACACTACAGTCTTCACACACGTGTAAGGATGTGTAAAACAATAATAAGTAAATGAAATTTTACGATTTAGACCTTAACATGTAACGTGTATAAGCTGATACGTCTGTGGTGCAAATTCAAGTCTCTTAAGTTGGACTTTGTCAGCTTTTTTCCTATGTCCCTACATTCTAAACGTATCTGAGTTAAAGAACAGAAGATGTACAGCGTTATCCTCAAATAGTTTAAGACACACATCCTGACATGATCCTACATACAGCCTGAATATACTGAACTGTATTCTTAACATGACTGAATCCAGTTGGTAATAACCTGCAAGGACCTTGACTTGTAATTCAGAATCCTGACATATCCTGAAAGTGAGCCAATTTCAGGACATTTAGGATACTGAATTCGTGGTCCTGAATATGCCCTTCATTTCTCATTGGGATGGTATAGATATCATGAATGATTCTTATAATGTATGTATGAATGTAACAATTATAAATGGTATAAATGTAATAAAGACCTTACAATGGATAGCCTTGTATAGCTAAACTGCAATTCAACACATTCTGAACATATCTGAATTATAATTAATCAGATATGCAGCATTATCTACAATATCATATCAACGGTCGAAATGCCCTGAATATAGAATATATGAAAAGTACAGATACAACAACGATGGTATATACTTGAAGAGTAATCTGTTGATAATCTGTTGTCTTCAAAGTCAGTTTTAGCGGGAAAGGGCGAGAATTGGACGTCGAAATGAGTATTAGCCGGGGCTGAGTTCTCCCGGCTTTCGTCTTGCCGCTGGTCCATTACATTGGTGCAACGTCTTGACACAAATCCCTCGATGCAACTAACTTGATATAGCCCCTTATCCCGCCCATACAATGTATACTTCATTGCTACTTTCCTCCCCTAATGTCTTCTACTATCCCGCCGCCACTTCCACTTGCCGATCGATTTATTACCGGCATTCTAGTTGAGTTTTGTTGTTGTGTTTTTTGGTCCTCACCCCCCTTTTTAGTCGCATGTATCAAGTCGGCCTTCCTATTATTGCGAGGCGGTTAAAAATATATTGACTTTCTATCTATCTATCTATCTCTCTATTTATCTATCTATCTATCTATGTATCTGTCTATCCACCTATCTATCCATCTATCTATCCATCTATCTATCCATCTATCTATCTGTATATGTCTATCTATCTATCCATCTATCTACACAGCTATCTAACTATCGATGTCTCTATCTAGTTACCTATCTGTTTATCTATCTGTTTGTTTGTCTGTCTGTCTGTCTGTCTGTCTATCTATCTACCTATCTATCTATCTAACTATTTATCTGTCCATCTATCTATCAATTTATGTACCTATCTTTCTGTCTATCTACGTATATCATAGCGAAATTTCCAGTTGAGGAAAATATTTTTATCTATCTATCTAACCTTCGATCTATCTTTCTATTTATCTATCTGTCTGTCTGTCTGTCTGTCCGTCTTTCTGTCTATCTATCTACCTATCTATCTACCTTTCTATCTATCTATCTGTCTGTCTATCTATCTAAGTGTCTATACATATATCTTCACTGCTACTTTTCGCCCCTAGTGCCTTTCAACTTGCCTATCGATTTATTATACCGCTATTCTACTTCAGTTTTGTGTTTGTATTTTCGGTCCTAACCCCTTTTTTGTTACATGTGAGAAGTCGGCCTTCCTAGGCGCTTTAAAAAAACACTCCGACATTTCTTCTGTTTGGCCCTGGCGTGCGTATTCAAAGTTGCAGCAGGAAACCTTGGGAAAAACTGTTAGACAAAGTCGATGTTACCCTCCCCCTTCCTCCTTGCCCGCTTGTTGTTAATGTAAACAGCGTTAATATTCCATTGGTTGGTTATAAAGCAAGAGCTGCTTGTCCATTTACCGTTAATTCCAGGATTTCTAGCTTACCAGTGTTTATCACAAACGTATGTAGAGGTGAGCTAATTAAGGTTGATGTAACCTCAGGTTATACTGGAGGAGAACCGTGCAGTGTAAATCTTTCTCGTGTGAATGTGTTCCTTATTGCAACTGCATTCGATATATTGCAAGTGGTTCGATTACTGGATGGTTAATGCAGAGGTAATTTTACCTTTTATTTATTATGTGAATTTGGATCTAGACAAACCGAAGACCAAGGCAGTCAGAGGAGCAAGAATGAAAGAAGAAGCCCGTCGCCAGTCAGCACAGCACGATCGATGCACAGCTGCTTGTTCGTGCCCTACAAGAGAAAATCAAATTACTTGCATCGAATATAACCATTTAGAGCTACTGGAGCAATTAATACTGTTATATTGAGCATTATCAGTCTTATTGTTGAATGGTAGATTACAACTGAACCTTGTGAGTGACGTAAAAGAAAACATGGAATATGTAACGAGGAGATGGCGATAGGGCAGTTTAATTTGTTAAAATTTTATATTTTCCTAACAGAGGAGATAGTGTAGGATCTTGAGTGTGAATTGAAAGAGCCTTGTTTTAGAAAATGTGATGATCTGTATGTAATCAAGATAACTAGTAGACAGTAAACGATTAAGATTATGAATTTGTCTTGAATATAAGATCAAAATCTGAGTAAAGTACGTTAACTATCTGTCGATCTGTCCATCTATCTCACTATTTATCTAACTATCTCTACCTATCTTTCTGTCTGTCTATCTATCTATCTATCAATCAATCAATCTATCTATCTATCTATCTATCTATCTATCTATCTATCTATATCTGTCTATCTATCTATCTATCTGTCTTTCTGTCTATCTATCTATCTGTCTGTCTATCTATCTATCTATCTGTATGTCTATCTATCTATCTATCTATCTATCTGTCTGTCTGTCTGTCTATCTATCTATCTATCTATCTGTCTGTCTGTCTGTCTATCTGCTTACCTGTCTTATCTATCCATCTAACTAGCGCTGTCTATCTGCTTACCTCTCTGTCTGTCTATCTACCTATCTATGTATCTGTCTATCTATATCGCTATCTGTCTAGCCACCTATCCATCCATCCAACCATCCATCCATCTATCTATGTAACTGTCAATCTATCTAACTATCTGCTCACCTATTTCTATCAGTCTACCCCACATATGTTTTTACTCAACTACCCGCCATGCATTCTGCAAACGACGGGGGAAAAACTCGTTTTCACTGAAAATGTTCAGGCCTGAGGGTAACAGGGTAGCCGAGCTACATGTTGGCGGTGAAATGTAGCTAAAAATGCCCATCTAATTTTCTACCGGTTGCACGTAACAAGGAGGCCTTTTTACAATGCCCGTACAGTGGTGGTGTGCCCCCATTATGCGGTTTATCCAGTTATGCAAAAAAAGGAGGGAAACTCGACGTCATTTGGTGCTTCCGACGCCCAGATAAAGGAAGCAATACGAATACCTAATAAGCGAATATTCTATTCACAAAATGTATTGAAAAATTTGGATTTTTTTTCAGCGTCTATTTCAAAGCAATTTTAAATCTGAATAGCGGTTCACGTTTTTGTCTCAACAATTTTTGTTGAAAACTTTAATGGCCAATTTCACTCTTGACACATACTGGATTCTAAATTAAACCTTTTTAATTGCATATTTTAAGATTTTAATTCTGGGTTAGTTTGAATTGGACTTTGCAGCTGTTTCCTCGAATCTAACCGAGCAATTTGGACAACTGAAAGTTGGTCTACCTGAAACAAACGCGTTTGAGCTAAGGCAAACGCTCATATAACTTTCAAAATTACCTCGGTTTAAAATAGCATCACCAACACACGTAAACGAAAGTATGCAGTTGGAATCTTACATGAATAAGTTAGTCGAAAAACGAACTTAAAACTCAATGGTAAAGGTCAGCGTCTAAAAGTATGACTTGTCCTTTTTACTGACTGAGATTTATTTTGGACCCATTTTGCCTGTCTTTTTATTCGAGCAGAGCTGTCACCCTACGGGAGACGTGGTCAATAAAGTAATCCCGCAAGCAGTTGAGGCAGCTGAAATACTGCCATCCAGTCCCGCGCCAACACTATACTTATAGTTATAAGGATCTTACATAAGTCTAGTCGCTGTTAGGATATTGTTGTAACTGTGCTTTTAAAATAGCCTATTACTAATTAGCTTTATCTTTAGAATGCTAGATATATATACGTATAGAATCTCATACTATATGAAGTCTCATCATGTTTATTGACGTCCATGACCAAACTGTATGCTTTGGCAAGATATGAACTTAGTATAGCCGGATACTAGGTTTAGACGATAATAACTAAATTCTATTTGCCCTGTCCTCTTAGTGGGTTAACGTGTCTTTCTACAAACAATCCGGGCTTGTCTTCGTGGCCCGGCCCGAAAGCTTAAAAAAAGAGAGGAAAAGGATACCCGTCTTCTCCGGTATAAGAACAGAACTAGAGAAAGAAACTAGTATCTCGACGCTAATGTTCAAGAGCTAGAATTTCGTACTAGTAAAAGTTATACCTTACGATACAAACTGGTACTTTTTAGATATCGTCAAGAGGATGAATGTGAAAGTGATATAGATTCCTGCATATATAAAAATGATACTTACTTATTGAATCTTATCATCTTTTTGGATCTTTGTTATCTTCCGCTATGTTCTTAGATCTCAACAACAAGATGAATGAAGTTTGATAAGAATTAGTACTCACTTTGAGTGACGAAAAGCTGTGTGGTGGCAGATTGGGCGTTGGGTGCAGAACATGTATAATTTCCCGAATGGACGTGCTCGACGTTGTGCAGAGTTAACATGGACATGGCGCGGGATCCTGTAAACGTCAAGTGCGTACTAACCAAACCATTGCCATTGGACCCTCTCTCCGGATATTTGCCGTCCGTGAGAAGTGTGCCATTGTGGTACCAAAACACCACTTGCGGAGGAGTCGCTGCCTATTACAACCAACCATAACTATTATAATTTGAATCAATCGTAGGAACCAGCTGGCATTTATACTACCACAGATAAATGTCACTTATAGCCCGACTTGAGTCCCATGCTATTCCCCGCTTGATTATTATTCCTCTACTTGAGGAACATAGCTCGTGAGTTCACAAAGTTACCTTTTCCTTAACTTTAAATGCTCATTATCTTCGTCCTTTTACTCTACGAGTGTTTTCTATTATCGTCAGTCGTATCTTGTACTCCGAGCTATAATGAGACTGTAGAGGGATTAAAGCGATACTATACAATGGATCGATGCTGATGTAATTCCCTTTGGGCCTAATTAACAGATCTGTCAAGATCTCGACAGTTGGAGTACTCGCAACGTCATAAATTTCACTACTGACGTTACTATGACACAGGGTTCTACTTTTCTGGAATTGGTTCACCCATTGAACGTTATATCATCACCAATTTTACGATACTAGGATCATGTAACTATATATCTACCATAGATTATAGATTATAGATAGAGATCGAGATATACAGACACATCTATTTTTAGTTAGAAGTATATGTATGCGCGTATAGTGACGTGGATACTGGAACAAAAGTTTTGCCTTCACTCTTGATTATTTTATTTGAATGCCACTTGGCCCTGATATCGATTGAGCGCAGTGGTTCCCATCCGAACTGGCCGCCTTGATTTTTTTTAACGATGGGCCAGCTGTCTGACTATTCACGAGTTAGTCTCGATTAGTTGCAGTCGATAGAGCTTATACTCGACGGCTAACGGACAACACGAAGATCATACTGAAGATGAACCGACAAGATACTGCGATGGTTATTCGTTGCAATACTGTAATGCGCCATCGTCTAGAGGAATCATATTTCTTCTGTTATTTTTTCGTTTCTCTTCTTTTTCCCTTCAACACATTGGGGCATGTTTATGCGAGGTACATAAACTAACTCTAAGAGTAGAAGCTATCTCGCTGTTCGGAAGCAGGTTTCCAAGAGTCCCTTTCCTCATTTGAAGTCACACACCAATTGTTTATGGTGTTCATGTTCTCCGCGTTCTACTTCGTTGTTTAGTTCGTTTGTGTCATCTGATCAACCCGGTGTCATCTAGGTGATAGAATTCACCATTGCATTGATTCCACAAAACTGTACGTGGAGTTTAAAGGTATTTGAACTGGTCTAACGTGTTATTGGAGCAGATATGGTAAAACTAACTATTGTCCCGTCTTATTGAATCAGATTTGATTGAATCTTTCTCCCACAGTTACCAGCGTATACTAACCCCAAAAATAGTACATGTAGAACGTGACATACCTACGAAGTTTCATTTAGATCGGCTTCTTAGTTCCGCCAAAATAAAATCCCAAAGGTTAACAATTATCATAATATCCCGCTCCATTTAGAACATTAATCTCGTTCTACAGAACTGGAAGAAGTTCGTCTTTCTCCTTATGGAAAAAAGCTCTTATTGTAATGGACTGTTCTAAACGAAGAGCGAAAAGAGTGAACGTCAAGTTTCATTTTCTTCCTAAACTTGCTCGCGCAGGAATTTCTTGCCACTTTCTTTCCTGGGCGCAAATTATATGAAGAAGCATTAGCCATGTTTCTTGTCGGATGAATCGATAAGAGTCTTTTATGGCTAGTACGTACGAGTACCAACAAAGCCTTTGCTGGAGGCTAGGGCATAAAGAGGGGGAAACGTTAAGAAATGACAGGATCACGTACGTTATCAATGATGCAAACTAGTGTAAAAGATGGAGAATAGGCGTCGACGTGGGTGACATCTCCATGAAGAATAATCGCTTGTGGGCATGCTACATGTAGGTGAAACGCGTGTACCACAGTTCCCGTTTTCGTTGGCACCTGCAAGAAATTTATTACTTTTCAGCATAATTTGGAAATGTTGTACACTGAGTTTGGTTTAAAGAAGTTCAATTATCAGGTAAATTTGATTTCAAGTAAGTTGATCGAAAAGTTCCAGTAATGATCATTAAGAACCGGAGTTACACGTAAAAGTTTAACGGTAGTCGTGATACTAGTTGGCTAGACATAAACCAGGCAGCTAATTGATTCACAGTCTAATAAGACCATCTTTATGCAGGTAACTAAGTGAATCAATCAGTTTGCTGACAACGTAGTTGATCCCTTCCCTAACAAGTTACCTTCTTGCGTGTTAACTTGCTTCTCCCAAACTATCGCTTCAGTAGTTTTCTAGGTACGTAGATGATGGATAGATAGCTAGATAGTTGCGTTCCTCAACAAATAATGATTAGTTTTGATCCAAACATAGCCAATAAATGAGATGACCTTTGTATGTATCGTTCAATCTAATTCAGTTCAAAGTTAGTTTAGCCTCGTAGCAGTTACAAGAAACCTACGAATTGTATGAAATCACATTTGTTAGCTTTTTCGGAAAGAGATCTGAACATAAGAGATTAATACATTTCAGCAAAAGTAAGAGCTTCATGGCAACTGGAAGCGATGAAGTTACATTACTGGTCGCCGGACAAGTATTCGCCCAAGTAGATTCGGAAAAAGGCAATTGTGCAAGTTTCACTGCACAAAGAAATGAATGTCCGCGGAACGTTTTCGTTACTACCAAGGGGAAATGCTCCATAAATTTATCGTCTACTAGTTGTATTACTCTGTGTGTGTCCTTAAAGTAATAAGATATAGTGCGCTGAGTTGTTTTTTTTGGTGCGGCAAGCTTGCCTGACAGTAGTAAGTGCCATCGTCCTTCTTTTGCAGATACTTGATTTCCAGCGTCCACTCGGAGCTATCGGCTGAATGTTTGACGCGGAACCTGGCGTCGGCAGTGTACGTCAGCAATCCCGAGGTCAAGATATGCCAATCTCGAAGACGTATCCATGTCACCTGAAAACAATCAGGGAACACTTTTAGTTTTGTCTCATTGTTTCTACTGCTACTGAAAAAGTGTCGTTTTTTTTCTCTCGGCTGTTGTTTGGGACTTTGTTGACTCCCTTGCTTTATTGCTTCCTTAAAAGAGCCCTGTTTGCTGGCTTGTACTGGCTGTTTAGTTTTTGCTTCGCTATACAGTTTGTTTGCTGGTTGGTTGCTGTCTTCTCAATTACGAATCGTTTCCCTTGTTACCTTTAATACTATTATGTGCCAACTTTTACCAGTCTAATTCACCTAGTCGTGATCAGTTTCTAGTTACAGATTCTTGTTTGTCTGCCTCTCATTATATAAGATTGATCACGTTTATCTTTCTTAAATTTGTTCAATCTCTGAAAGTGATGTTTGTACATCAGCTGATGGCTGCCTTTCGAATCTTTCGCTTATGACATTGATGGCAATGTTGCCTGCAGGCGGGATTAATGAATGAAGCTGAAAGAGACAAGTTACATCATGTATATAGTTCGTTTACCTCTCAAGTCAAGTATTCATGATGCCTGAAAGCGCACTTATGGAAACTTCTTGTCAACTAGTCGGTACTCGTAATTATCATGTATATAACGTTAGGATGGTGCCCCCTTTGAGTCCAGTTCTTTGTGTAGCGGCAATTACGGTACGCAAACAGGTAATGTCCTCGTTACTTACCTTTCATGTTTTCATTACTGCTCTGTTTACATTGGCGCCACCCGCGGCTAGGGCGAAAACACGAGTCTGGTGTGTATGCCAAGTCTTCTTCAAACTCTACTTTGATTAAGTTCCCCTAGGCAATACCAAGTTGAGTTTTTGGGACAGAAGCAAATCTAGCGTTTAATCCTGTCTTTGATTCTCAAAAACCTCTTTTTACGATCACACATGAATCATATCGAAAACACCTAGAAATCAATACAGCTCTGGCTGAAGAGCAGCCTCAAGTGTTTTCAGAAGAACATAGCGCAGTTTTTGGAGCAGTTTGTCTTTTCTGTGTGCAGATAAAGGCTGTTTTGTCGTGTTCCACACTGCGCGAAAATCGCATTCTTGCCGATAATTGTATTCTGTATCTTACTTTACGACAAAGCCAATTATAATAGAATTGTGTTAAATAGTCGTTGTATTAATCAGTCTGAGAAGTATTGCCTTTTTAGTAGAAAAAGTATGTCGAATCGATATTGAATACTCATACAAAGTTATATCTTTGTTATCTACATTTGATATCACAATCGCTCAACTCTGCTGGTTATTCTAGTTTACCTTCTTAAACTACTTCTATCTACCGTGCGATATGTGAATCATATTTAGAGTATCAAAGCCCTCGGATGCTTTTACGGAAAGGTTCAGATCCAGGCCTTCGAAATTCGCCATCTTTAATAAACTGGATAAGTCTTTTGTTCCTGTGAGATCGAAGTTTTCTACGTCTCTGAGGTTTCATGGTTTCGTAAAAGACAGAATTGCCCGAGTTGTGACAAGAAAGGCAAGCCTGATGGGGGGCATTTCATCCAGCATGTAGGATTCATCTGTGAAGATAGAGAGCCTCTATTGAGCTGAAACAAGAGTCAACAAAGTATATGCGATGCAAAGTGGAGGCTTTCCGTATCCCGTTTTGATGGACAGTCAGTGTTCCGTGCCAGTGCCCCGTCTGCATGGTTATTTGCATGTACTCGTAGGATCTACTGTGGAAAGCTAGTATAAGCGCCCCGCTTCCAGCCTTTTAACAATAAAACATTCTTCCTTAATTACATAGGCTATTTTCAACGTGATCATTACTATTCCGCAGCGTTTGCTCTCGTGTGCCAGTAAAGCTGCTACTTCACTTATAAACGAAAAAAAACGAGTAATTAAGAAACCTAGCTGCCACTGTCATGAATCTTCTTTTCTGTACAGCGCCGAGACATTTAATTAGTTAATCCCTTGGAAAGTTCTTTTTGGTCCTTTATAATGAGATTGTGGCTTATAAAAGGCAAAGTGCAAGTGAAAAAAATGCGTAATTGATTAGTGCTCAAAGATCTACCGCTTAAAAGGTAACTTGCAAATAAGTGCTTTACGCTGATTAAGTTAAATTAAATTAGATTCAGTTATGTGGCTGAGTTTATTCCTCAGCAAGCCTCCCTGAATGATCAGGAAAGCGGAAGACCGAGGTTGTCGATGTCTTTCTTGGTTTTAGCAGAGGATGACTCGAGAGAGATTTTTGTCTATTGAGATGTACTTACTTGATATTGAGGCGTATTTGCTCTAAGGCGACAACGCAGGAAAGCGGTTTCTCCTAAACTGGCTGTCACATTTGTTTCCAGAGCACCGAAAAAACTTGTCTCATCGTCGGCAAGCGGCGGAGAAACGCTGGTGTCATCTACTGCGTCCTCTCTCTTCGAGTGCATTTGTCCCGAGGAATCAGTTTCACGACGGTTTTTGGCCAAACTCGCACTCGGTGCACTTGGTACAAAGTCAGAAACGTGCACTTCACCTCCGCGTAATGTCACAAGTTGTTCACCCAAGCCTGTAAGTAACAACATTTGACTTCAAGCTGCTGGGTATTAAATTGACCGAGGCTCTATGGTGACAACCTGATCAAAGAGTTGCTAAGGAGAGTTTCATGTCGTCTCACACCAGCCCTCTTCAATATTCAAATGAATGGCAGCAAGTTTACACACGAAAAGCAATCGTGTATCACTTCAGTCAAGAACGAAACATAACAGGATGGAAAATATTTACACAAAAGTAGCGAATGTTAATAGCAGGCTCGGGCTGAATGGAACACAGTGATCAAAACCACTCACGATGGCTTCTCTGGGAAAGAAGGAAACGTATTAAGACACATTGGGAGATGTGTGAGATGATATACGCGTGCCCGCTGCATTTCTTATTCATCTCGTCTCCCAAATACTGGTCCATTTCACGTCATCCATGGCAATGATCCGTGCTCGTTTTTACATGATGTCACGAAACAAAGCTTTTCTTCTTTGCCAATTCCTTTTCCTCTGTCTCCTTTTTCTTTCGGACATATAAACAAAGATGAGCTCTTCCCGCGTCTATAACAAGAACTCGCTGCTAAAGAACATTATGTCTTTTAAAGGGAAGAATTGTAATTGCAGCAAGTACGAAATGAGTCTCGGTTAGCTTCTTCCTATCTTCTGACCAGTATACTGCTTTAGCCAGTTACGCCAAAACTTGTTATCTACTGAGTTACCTTGAATGCTTTGAAACTGAATGCGGGTGACCTGTAGATTGAGATAATTCAGCGAACCAGGAAATGCAACGGAGTTTGAGTAACTGCTCTCTGTAGGTGAAAGCAAGTGCAAGGCTCGCGGATGATTAAACCACTTTGATGCACACTTAATCCACCAATGTCGCCAACTGCACACATGGGTGATACTATTTGAATGTATATAGACCGTGATTAAACAGTACAACATGCGGCGAGTTGTCGCTTCCTAGTGGTTGTATTTGGTGAATCCTCCGTTCTGACTAAACCCCCAATAGGCAGTTTTCAGTGGAAGCATTTCAACATGCTATTCCTTTTGCTTTCGGTTGGTTTTTCGTTAAAGGAGAAGGGTTTTACTTGTTATCTTCTCGGGGGATTTCGAGAACCTTTTGTATTAAGGCGACAAATAGCTTCTGAGAATGGAATCCACATTTCATCCGCGTCACTGCATCGTAAAAAATAGGGGACGTCTAAGCTGGAGCAGCGGAAAAAAAGCGAGCAGAAAATAATATTCCTTATATCTCTTTCATGTTTTATCTATTCTACAGTTGCAACCGCAGGAAAGTATATACAGGGAGAACAGAATATAGCCGGTAAAGAAGATCACTATTACCAATAACGATGCCAAGTAATATTATACAATACCTTGACTGATGTGCTGCGATTGTGCCAGCTCCAGGGAAACAATTATCATACAGAGAAGGTGCGTCTTTTTTAATCCCAGCAGACAAGATTTATTGCACATCGTTTGTCTCATATCTGCAAAAATAAAACACCAGATCTCAGTTTTCTCAGAATTGTATCAATTTCGTAAAAGAACGACTTTTCCTTGGACGAAATGGTAAAGAATCCAAATCTATTACAATCAATATAAAAACTAAGGAGAGATTGTAAGATACAATTTGTATTCAGCTGTACCATATCAGTCAGTTCTGTATACACAACGAAGGATGAAGTATACATCGTTTATTTGGTACATGCCAACGAATACAAGAAGTCTTAGCGATACTTCCGACTTGTAGCAACTCAGGTTCATCTGATAAATTCATTTGTAGATTTCCATCATAGACAGAAAGATAGCACAACCATTCAACGAACAACGACCTACAACGACCTAGAGAAACTGAGGTTAACAACTTATGACATACTGAATCTTGTACGAATACTGCTGTGACTTTTGATTACCGAGACTCATCAATTCAAAGCATAGCTATCTTCGTCTGAATAGCATTCATCTTCAGTTCTTCACTGTTCATGATAGGAAGTTTAACACACATTATGTTGATTAAAAGTACCAAAAGGTACCTGATGGTTGGGCCGGATCCATCATACGTACACATTACCATTCTAATTTGAGAGTGAAATTAACATTATAGTTCACTGTGTTATAATCTTGTACGTAATGCCATATTTCATAGACGAGTACACCGAACGAAACAGAGATGGAATGACCGTAAAAAGCGGCCTTTTTGGCTAGCGACTTGAAGTGGTTGAACCATCAAAAAACTAAAAGACGAGAAACAGATAAAAGAAGCCCACACACACAC